>MJUU01040333.1:13904-35067 GCA_002080025.1 Modiolus philippinarum
GCTTTGTTCACTATTTACACCAGTGATAATTACAATACCTGTGGTATCTGTGTAAGCTTTGTTCACTATTTACACCAGTGATAATTACAATACCTGTGGTATCTGTGTAGGCTTTGTTCTCTATTTACACCAGTGATAATTACAATATCTGTGGTATCTGTGTACTGTTTGTTCACTATTTACACCTGTGGTAACTGACTTTACCTGTGGTATCTATGTTGTTTTTGTTCACTATTTACACCTGTGGTATCTCTGTACGCTTTGTTCACTATTTACACCAGTGATATTTACAATACCTGTGGTATTTGTGTTGTTTTTGTTCACTATTTACACCTGTGATAATTACAATACCTGTGGTATCTGTGTTGTTTTTGTTCACTATTTACACCAGTGATAATTACAATACCTGTGGTATCTGTGTTGTTTGTGTTTACTATTTACACCAGTGATAATTACAATACCGGTGGTATCTGTGCTGTTTTTGTTCACTATTTACACCTGTGGTAACTGTCTTTACCTGTGGTATCTGTGTACTTTTTGTTTAGTATTTACACCTGTGATAAATACAATACCTGTGGTATCTGTGTACTTTTTTTCAATATATACACCTGTGATAAGTAGCCATTGAGCAACACTTTGTTTTTTTACAATTGATAATTACAATACCTGTGGTATCTGTGCTGTTTTTGTTCACTATTTACACCTGTGGTAACTGACTTTACCTGTGGTATCTGTGTACTCTTTGTTCAGTATTTACACCTGTGATAATTACAATACATGTGGTATCTGTGTATTTTTTGTTCAGTATTTACACCTGTGATAATTACAATACCTGTGGTATCTGTGTACTTTTTGTTCAGCATTTACACCTGTGATAATTACAATACCTGTGGTATCTGTGTACTTTTTGTTCAGTATTTACACCAGTGATAATTACAATACCTGTGGTATCTGTGTACTCTTTCCACATCCAGTTTCACCAACAATAACAACTGTCTGATATTTCTCCAGTAAATATAGAATGTGGTTCCTCAGCTGTCAAAAATCAAGAAGAAAATACAAAACAATAAACACATTTCCAAAAAATTCCAGTGTAGATCATTTGAAATATAGTATTCTGTTTTCTTGTGATGAGTTGTGCATTGTAAGCAGTTTGACATATGACCACAACTCTACGATAAAGAAAGGATATATGCATGTAATAAAGTAGATCAATGATGCAACAATAACAACCTTTCCTGTCTTAGAAAACAGGCATAGAAGTTGATATTGCTGAGGAACAGATTATTGTTCCTCAGCAATATCAACTGCCTGCTTGACGGGACTTTGAAATATGATATGAGTGAGGAACCTTGTGTAATTTTTTTTCTTTCACTGGACTGTTTTCCAAAATGGGAAAGGTTGTTATTGATGCATCATTGATCAACTTTAGTACATGTATATATCATTTTTTATCGTAGAGTTGTGGTCAAATGTCAAACTGCTTGCAATGCACAATTCATCACAAGAAAGCAGAATACTATATTTCAAATGAATGCCTTCAAGTGTAATATAATATTCCCTTCACTCATCGACTTGATACATAACTCACTTGTCCAGTTTGGATATAAAAATATCAGATTTTGACACGTTTAAATGCAAAATTTTTAAATTGGGAATTTTCGCAAAGGGGTTTATTTTTGCTAATTTCACTATTGGTACATATTTGCAAAAATTTCCCCTCACGTAAATTTGGTTTTATTACAAACATAACGAAAGGTAAGTGATTATCGTGAAAATAAAACCTACCGAATAGGTTTAGGAATCAAAATTGCGAAATTTAAACCATGTGAAAATATCCACATTTACAGTACATGTACTCCATTTCTTAGTGGTGGAGCTTTGTCACATTCAAAATCAAAGAGGAAATAGAATAAATATGATATATTTATCAACAATTAACAACAAGATTTATATATCAATTGCAGAAAACATGCTATTACATGATGATTATAACCCACCTTAAATACAGGAAGTCTTTGTCTTTGTTGTTCTATAGACAATGATTTGTTAGGATTATATACAACAGTCGTGCCCAACTCTTCATTGCTGGATTTTCTTTCTTCATTCAGGGAAGCATCAGGGGCTTCTGTCCCTGACAAAAATAAATAATAACTCAAGTTAGTGAACTGTATACATAAGATACTTTGTTTAAGTCATTATAAAAGATGATTAGCTGTTTTACATAGATAACAATTATTCATCTATATCAAGTCCAGAACAAGTTTCACACACGCTATGTTCAGATCTACACTTTGTATATCCTACCAGTATTTTGCACAAAAAATCTAAACACCCTGATGATGCTGGCTTTTTATTATGCTTGCATCAAAAGTAACATGTCCAAAGGAAGCATGTCACACATCCTTCCAATTCCCCTTTCACATATACAGTGCAACCTGTCTAATCCGACACAGTATAGGTCACAAAATATGTTGGATTACACAGGATATTGGAAAACTCATCGGGTCCCACAGCTATACCTATGGGACCCAAAATTATATCGGGTTTGACAGAATATCATAATACTCAGGTGTCAGAATAGAGACACATATTTTTCTGATTCTGTGCAAAGTAGTCTTTGCTCTATTGTTGCATACTTGAGCAAGATACAGTAAAAACCAATATTAGGCCACATCAAATTAATTTATAGATTCTCATCCCCACACGCCCCATTTTTTCTAAGCTCAATTTTTTTTTTTTTCAATTATTCAGAAATTTTCTTTTTAATTCCTATCAATTTAAGTGAAAATCAGTAAAAAATATAAAAATAAAACCCTCCCACACCCGCCCCAGATGTTTTGTTACAGGTGGATGAGAATCTACAAATTAACTTGATAGGGCCTTATACAATGCATACTCATATAATACAATTAGCTGAAAGACTATCAAATGCCAATTTCCCTTGGAAAAGTACTACGGCAAATTACTGTCACAAAATTTGATATATTTTAGCACTTATAAACCTAGTTATTGTGGGACTATGCAATTTACTACCCTTCTTAGGTAAGGTCAGTCACCAAGCCACACATCTAAAAGGGAGTAAAAAACATAATTCTTAAAGCCTTCTTGCATTCAAGCATTATAATAGTACCATAGAGATTGTAGGACAAAACATGCCAAAAAAGCTTGCTTTACAGTACATATACCGTAGTTTGCATTGAATATCCAAGAGTCCAATACTTTGATTTCTTGTCTTGCAGGCAAAACAAATGAAAACAGAGTTGTCGCCGAATGGCAGCCAAATATACCCCCCGCTAATTGAACCCTGAATCAATATGGCAAGTGTAAACTTAAGTGTATGTGGACACAATACATTTGTGGACACAGTACAAATGTGGACACAATACAAGTATGGACACATAGATATACCTTCCCTCTTTTTCCCAGAAATTATTCAAAGAAAAGTTAACTCCTCTTCAAAATTTCAGACAGCAACCATATTACTTCATGCAAATCTTCAGGTGGTATGCTACAACTGTGTAACATTTCATCAATATCCAAATACCCATTTAAGAGAACATGCGCTGACAAAGTTTGTCCTCCCCTTTTGCCAGAAAATATTCAAAGACAAATTATCTCTCCTTTAAAACTTCAGAAAGCAACCATACTACTTCATGCACATTTTCAGATGGTGTACTACAACTGTGTAACATTTCATCAAAATCAAAGCATCTGTTGAGGAGAACATGAGCTGACAAGGTTCGTCCTCCCCCCTTTTTGAGAAAATATTCAAAGACAAATTATCTCCCCTTCAAAATTTCAGAAAGCAAGAATTTTACCTCACGCATATCATCAGGTGGTGTACTACAACTGTGTAACATTTCATCAAAATCCAAGCAGCCATTTAGGAGAACATGCACTGACAATGTTCGTCCTCCCCCCTTTTTCGAGAAAATATTCAAAGACAAATAATCTCCCCTTCAAAATTTCCGACAGCAACCATATGACTTCATGCTTATCTTCAGGTGGTGTACTACAACTGTGTAACATTTCATCAAAATCTGAGCAGCCATTTAGGAGAACATGCACTGAAAAGGTTCGTTCTCCCCCCTTTTCGAGAAAATATTCAAAAAACAAATTATCTCCCCTTCAAAATATCCAGCAGCAACTATATGACTTCATGCACATCTTCAGGTGGTGTACTACAACTGTGAAACATTTCATCAAAATCCTAGTAGCCATTTAGGAGAACATGCGCTGACAAGCTACATGGACGGACAGACGGATGGACAGACAAACGGACCGACGGATGGACGGACAGGGTGATTCCTATATACCCCCAAACTTTGTTTGCGGGGGGTATAATTATCAGTATTGAACATTATAAAACTTTAAGTTGCTGTTTTTGGAGGCCGGATGATCAAAACAAATTAAGGGATCTTTATTAATGACCTCCCATACACCATCCTATACAGTTCTGTTTAATTATCTTAAATAAAGGTGATAACAAAATTACTGAACAGAGTTGTAAAGAGCCAATGTCTATGAGACAAACAGACAAATCAGGTGTATACCACCAGAAAACTTCCAAATGAAATGATGAAAATGGTTCACTTGTGTTCTACACTTGTGGCATTTTCAATTTCTTTATAGACCTAATCAAAACGAGTGGCCTTTTTGAACATGGTAACAAGTCTTTCCTATACATTCCTGTACAGTTAAACCAAGCCAGGTATGTTTAATGGTGGGGTCTGTTGTCTCTGAAGGAGTTGGAAAAGGTAAATATAGTTACTACAGTTACACTTTTTACACTAACTGGATTTAACAACAACAGGTATTTTTATTTGCACAAGTGTATAAAGCTAACAGTTGATGTGAGACATTGGAAAGCCCCAACTATCGGTGATGTCTTAAAATGTCTTAGCAAACACATAACACGATTAAACATCATAATGTACCATACATGTTTTTGCTCATACATTTTGTAAGATTCTTATCTCACCCTTGGGTTGAGAAAAGGATACACAATCAAATGGTTAAAAATAGGTACTTGCTTGAGAAAATGTACCGGTAGTATCTTTCCCAAGGGAAAAGGTATAAGATATCATGTCTTTCCTGAGGCTTGCCAAGGGATAGACAAATGATATCTTGGCCTGGGGGTTTGAGATCAACCTTTCCTCGCCTTTTCAAGACGGTTTGATACTTTTTCTCGCCTTAATGCTCTGAAATTACTTGCAAAACAATGATTAGCTTTGACTTTCACAAAGAAATATAAAAAATGTTCCCAGGAAAAATATGACCTCACAATTGGTATACGTTTACTGAAGCTGGATAGTAATTTCGCTTTCAACAATTGGCACGCAATTTTAAATCTCTGTTTAATACATTTGTATTAATCACAAATCTCGTGGTTCATGATTAATTGATGGTTCAAAGGTACATTTTCAATATTTATATAAACTGTAAGATTTATTAAATCATGGATAACAATCCCTAGTCCACAATTTCCATGATATTCAATTACAATAGCGAGTACATGTACTTATAGAACAGCAAGACAGAAATACAATAGGTGTTTACATACCAGGACATTCTACATAGCAGAATGCTGAAAAGGTACTCAATCAGTAGTTTTAAAACAGTTGCTATGAAACAATCTGCATAAACACATCTTCAGATTCCCCTCCAGAAAAACACTCTTACAATCTACATGCAAGTATAAATTTTTAAAAAACCCTTTCATAACAAGAGTTGTCAGAAGACAACATAGCTGTCCAGGGATAATAGTAACCGCAATGCACAATTTAAATTTGAAAGCTATACATTTTCGTAATTGTAATGTAATTTATACTTTAAATGCGATATAGGAAAGCCACATGTCAAACAGGAAGCCCCTATCACTAAAAGAATAACTTCTATAAACAGGGCTCAATTTTTTTTTTAAAAATTGCCTTCAGGACAAATATTGCATCATTAGAAAGCTGTCATCACAAGAAAGTCATAAACCAAATATGAACACCCTACCACTTAACAACTTAATTCTATCAGGAAGGTTAAAGTTTTTAAAAAAATTGACCCCTGGGAAAGGTAAACATCAAAATGTCTACAAATATGGTACCACTAGAAAGCTCTCATAAGGAAGTCAAATATCAAATACAAACATCCTACGACTAAAATCCTACCTTCTAAAGGGAATGTTAAAGTTTTTAAAAAATTGCCCTCGCTGAAAGGTCAACGTCAAAATGTCTACAAAGATGGTACCACTATAAAGCTCTCATCATAAGGAAGTAAAAAACCAAAATATGAACACCCTACCACTAAAAGCCCGTCTTCTACAGGCAAGGTTAAAGTTTTTTAAAAATTGCCCTCAGGGAAAGGTCAACGTCAAAATGTCTACAAATATGGTACCACTATAAAGCTCTCATCATAAGGAAGTAAAAAACCAAATATGAACACCCTACCACTAAAAGCCTGTCTTCTACAGGCAAGGTTAAAGTGTTTTAAAAATTGCCCTTAGGGCAAGGTCAAGGTCAAAATGACTACAAATATGGTACCACAAGAAAGATCTCATCACAAGGAAGCCACATACTAAATATAAACATCCCATCTCTTAAGGTCTCCATTCCACAAGCAAGGTTGAAGTTTCTGCTGACAAAGCCGCTGACACCGATGCCGACAGCTCTCCAGACATTCGTCCTGGCGAGCTAAAAATGCATGAGTGATCATCGGAACACTTGTATCACAGTACTATAATATATATTAAAGAATTCCAGTTTTGTTATAACATGTATAGTGACAAAGTCCAAAGATAATTAAAATAAAAATCAAAATTAAAGAAAAACAAAATGCATGGTGCACATCTTCAATATATACTGAAGCATTAGTTGATACAAACGTCTTCCCACCAAAACTACAATGTCAAAATCTGTTTTTTATTGTGCTTAGAGCCCCCGGTTGGTTATATATGAAATGTGTAGCAGTTTTTTTTTTCACTGTGGACTGTTATGAGCTGCATAGTGCTTTCAGTTGTGCTCCTTTTATGATATGAAGTTAATTAAAAACTGATGTGCGTCGCACAATGCTTTCCATTTTAAAAGTCCTGTCAGTTATTATAATGAAAAGTACTGTGCGTGTGCACAGTGCTTTCCCTTATAAAATTTATATTACATTGTATACGTGTTATGTATATTCAATTTATGCAGATATAAAAAAAAATTTCCAAAATACCACAGTAATAGGTCAAGGTCAATTTTCTTAGAAAAAAATTTTGACCGCATCATTTAGACAGTACTGTGTTTTGTGAAACGAGTGAATTACATGAGAAGGTCTGTAAAGTAAGCATAAATGGTAAGGTATCCAATAATTATAAACTTTTAATTCTAGCTCAGCAATAGGCTTATTCGCCTGGATTGGGTTGCACAAATGTCAATTAACGTTAACTGACATTTAAATTTTAAGTGTAAATTAAATCCCTAACAAATTCAACCAAATTAATTTACACTTAAAATTTAAACGTCAATTAACTTTAATTGACGTTTGTGCAACCCAGTCCTGGTATGAAATTGTTTTTAAAGGTACAGTAGTAAGCCAGAGACTTACCATGATAAATCACTGTGATAGAAGTATCACTCTGCTTAGTGAAATGTGTATATTTCATTTCCTGTTTAAGCTACATACATTTACATGCTTTCTTTTGCACTTAAAGTGATGCAGTCTATCAACTGATATGCAAAAGAAATGATGTTGACAGATCAGGGAAATAATTATCTTCATTTAAAAATTCAGAGTTGTACGTCTCTCACAGTGATTTATCATGGTAAGTCTCTGGCTGTACTGTAATTTATAATTTCTTTTGATCCGAATTGTAGACATTTTGCAGTTTAATAGGAAATAAAATTTTTCGATTTTTTATGATTTTTATTTGAGCTAATTCATGTATTTGCATAGCAGTCAAATTTTTCACGATTTCAAAATTTTTGAAATGCACATTTCAAATTATTCAGAGGAAATTTTGAAAAAGTAAATCGGTAGAAAAAATATGAAAATCTCTAGGTTTATTATGCATTTTACAGATCCAAAGTCGGACTTGTGCATAAAAAGTTATTTAAAAAATAAAATTCTGTCCCATTGCTATACAATGCAAGTTATTGTTGAAATACAATTTTGTCAATCAAAAAATCGATTTTGTGACGTCACTGATTGGATTCGCGAACAAGCCTATAACAAGATATAGATAAACAAACAATTCAAGTAGCCCTGTAATAGGTCGTTCCAGGCTATATATAGTACTTTAGGGGGCAAAAAGGGGTCTTATCCTGATTTCCTGTCATTAAAATGGGAAATCCCCAACATTTTTGTAAAAAAGTCCTGATCCGGAAGATTGTATCTAAGAAAAATCCATTTTAAAAATTCCGTTAAATTTCCCCATAAAATCTTGATTTCCTGGGTCTAAAAACACCACTTTCCTGTGTCCCAAAGGCATTTTCATCCCTAATTCCCAGCCCTAAAAAAGGACCATCCTGTTTTCCTGTAGTTAAAATGGCCAATCCCAGCATCCCGAAAATGGTCTCCCCCCATCATGCCCATACTTGTCATGCGACCGGCAATTGATAGACACAAATGCCTGTGCCATGTGCGTAGAAATGATGAATATGGGTGTTTAACAGCCAAATGCATGAGACAAATTTCATGGCTTGAATACAGGAGACTCAAGCAGGATCCAGTTGATACAACAACATGAACACTAGACCGATCTGTCGTTTACAAAGATACTTTTATCATCCTGACCTATGTTTATCTTATACTGATCTGACTTTTTATTTTTATTTTTTTACTTTTATAGCAATGACAAAAAGTAAAAAAAAAAATAAAAAGTCAGATCAGTAAAACAAAGATAAACATAGGATGATAAAAGTAGCTTTGTAAACGACAGATCAACACGTATGCGAGTCGCCGGTGAAAGATTCTTGTTTTAAAACTCAGTTCCTTTTCACATCACCAAGGGTCTTTTTACATACCTGGCTTCCAGAATTTACGTGAAAATAAAGACATTGTCAACCTTCATCGCTTTCGTTACGTCGTGTTTTCAAATTTCGTTAAGGGGGTAGTTTGGGAAGGGGAAAGAAACTCTGATGGTTTAAAGACAATGGCTATTCTATCGAATTTGATTGTTATTTGGATGTCAAATTTGCTTAATATTTTTGTTAAATTCTTCAATATATTATGCATATATGCATCTCTTTGGATTTATTATAAAATAATAAATCCAAAGAGATGCATATATGCATAATATATATGGAAAAGGTACTGGCTACGGTTACCTGGAAAAGTAATCCTAAGAAAAATAAATATTGTTACTAGAGACCGGTACCAAGACTTATTATGGAACCTTCCACAGGTGTTCTATTCTTCTTCCTCCTCTGTAGAACAGGGGTCGTCACCGACTGTTTTAAGTTCTGCTGGACTAGGCATGCCAGGCACACAAAGCTGCCGTCATCAAGACTATGTACACCTCAGTAAAATCCTGTTATGATTCAACTAAAACTATTTACAGGGAACTATGGGTTCACTGGCTGGCGTGGCTAACCTGGTGTTGGAGGTTAGCCCTAAACTCCTCTATGGAGCTGACCCCTATTATGCAAACTGGTAGTTGGTTCCACTCCCTTACTCTTCTCCGGGAAGAAGGCATTTCTGTATGTTTCACAATCATGGATCTTTCCTGGATCTTATACATCATAATGAGTCTAATTGCCGTCTTCCTTCGTTGTTCTAGACTCTGCCATTCAAGTGATGTTAACATGTTCTAATTATTATAGGTTAGGTTAGGTTAGGTCGCTTATGGACGCTGATGACTTGTTCTAATTAGGTTACCCTCTTTAAGGGAGTACGAGTGTCAGAAATTTTGTTATTAGAATTAAAATGCTGGCCTTTTGTTTTGAAGAGCTTTGCTAATAGAACAACATGTGCAAAACAAATTTGAAAATCCATGAAAGTCAAAGAATTTTTGAGATATACGATGTCAAAATTTTGGCGGGGAAAAGTTCTCTCTAGAGTTTTCCTTCAATTTCAATTAGCTGTTTATATGCCTTAAAATATATGAAAATATAATTGGAAGTTGATAAAATTGTATACATTGTCCATTTTCAGCATTTTAAAGTTACCTATGACCAAGAAAATATGATACATGTGCAAAATAAACAAGAAAATTGCAGCAGAGCTGCGAGAGGGGGTTAACTTGAGACACGTGAAACTTGAAGTTCTTCAATAAAAATATAAAGCAGTGGGGAAATACTTATATTTGAGCTCCCCCTGTTTTCACATCATTGGTCAATTGTTCAGCGTATCAAAAATTATTTTATTGACAGGTGTGCTCAAGTTCCCTAAATATACTCTCCAATTCACAGTAAAATATTCAAATTTACACCTAGTCTGATTATTTTCACCAGTTTATGCGATCTCTGAATGCATTGCAATCTCAATAGCACTTCTGTAGTTGTCGGCCCTTGAAGTGTAACGCTAGTTGTTCCGGCGTAGCAGACGCTAAGTTGTTTTCATTTAAAGATTGACGATTTTCAAATTAATTTGAGCATTATTATGTTTAAAGCGTAATGCCAATTCATTATGAAAGTTTTTAGTCAAATATTCACACCAGTAGGCCATCAAATAGCCTTGGTCTACATAAGGCTAGAAAAGGAATATCTAACTTCAAGGTAATTGTAAGACATATACATGTATATCATTCATTGCATTTTTATCGTCGCAGCTAGCTCACTGGAGTTGTTACATGGGCATATTTGGATAAATGATTGCATGAACTTTTGTCAACAATTTACCGCCATTTACGTTGTCATGAAATCCGTGCTCCCCGTTTTCATTCGTGTCATGATACTTGAGTCTGGGGGTGCCTTTTTGCTTTGGCACATCGATACTATTCATTGATTGCTATTAATCACTATCTTCGTGCCTTCCTTTTTTCAGTTTTATCCTTATCATAGCGGTCGTGCCTTCGGCACGTCTTTAAATTGACTCAGATACTTGGGGAAATGCGTTGCTACGGCAACCCGATGCTTGCCAAATGACGAACGCGTTGTCATGGGGAACCACACTTTCTTTGTTATTTATTCTTTATTTATGTTGGTAGTGGTCGCATGACAGTTGTATCAACTTGTTCATATTATTCGTGCCTTCGGCAAGACATTTTGACTTCCATAATCATTAATTTACACATACGAAACTGCCTGTCTCGTGTGATCATGCATTGAAAATACAAAATACAGAAGAGTTGTCTGTTTAGTTATACGGTCGTGCCTTCGGCACGAATCATACTGATAAATTGTTAATACTATTTATTTCATCATTTAATATCTTTTCTGGTGTGGTCGCGCCTTGTGGTTTCAGTTCGAAACCTCGTATACAGCTTTAGCTCTTTCCACTTCTGCTTCAGGACGAAAAGTGTTTACAAGTACCAACCATCTTTCGCTTCGCTCACATTGGGTTGGTAAAAAAATAAGAAATTCAGTAAGATTGATAAAAAACTCTGTAATATAGACAGGTCACTTAAAACAGGAAGTCAATAAGGCAGTTATGACTTTATATTCCAAACCTATGTAAACAGTATACTTGTCCTAACTGAACAGATCGTATGTTCCGAAGTGCCTAGGTTGTTGTTTTTTGTTGTACATCCCACTTTTTCGGAACACTTTCACAGCTACTTGAAATTTTGTATGTGACTTGGGTATGGGGTCCTATATTGCACTTACCAATTTCAGGTCTGTTAGACATCCTTTTACATCCTTTTAACTGACTTAGAATATTTTCAGCAAATACTGTTGATGGTAAAAATTTTTGTAACACTTTTCTCACACTACTAATCACAGCCACTTGAAATTTTGATGTGACTTTAGTACGAGGTCCCATATTGTGCTTACTGTCGCAAATCTACTTTCTGTATACCGACTTGGAATATTTTTAGCCGACTTGCGACTAAGTTTGATGAATGGTGTCTTTTGGTTTCCGCATGATATCTTGAGAACCGCATGTCATTTCCAAATGAAACTTTGCAAAAACATGAGTTATGATTAGAGGAAGATCCCTATTGATTTTGAGGTATGTGTGACAAAGGTCAAGGTCATAACTTCTAAAAATAGAACAACAATTTGACTTATCCATTTCCACATTATTTCTCCAGAACCACATTACACATCCAAATGAAACTTGGCACAGACATGAGTTATTATCAGAGGAGGAACCCTATCGATTTTGAGGTTTGTGTGACAAAGGTCAAGGTCTCAACTCCAAAAAATGTAACAAAAATTATTAAATATTTCAATAAAGCCTAAAATCACAGGTTTGGTATTATTTGATAACAAAAATAGCTAAAAAAAGTTTTATTGTTCATACAAAAGCAGTTTTTATATTGCTTTAACATGTAAATTCATTTCAAAAAAGGGAGGTAATAAAACTAAGGGAGGTAATTAATTTAATGTGAAGAAGTATTCAATATTACTATGTCCAGTAAAAATAAAATCTTAGATGAAATAAAATACATTTGTGTATTCTGATTTTTTTTGTAAATCATTGATTTCAGCTATACATATTACCTGAATTATAAGTGAAACCCCTGCTCAATTTTTTTTTAAATGGTGGTCTGAAATGGGTTGTAGTGGATATTGAAGCTTTCAGCTGCCATGGAAACCAAACCAGAACACTGAATCTTTAAAACAAGTGTTCTGCTACGTATTTTCTGTAGCATTATAAATTAGATTATAAGAGAAACCCCTGCCAAATTTTTTTATATGAAAGGGGGGCTCGGAATGTTTTGATTTCAGCAATACATATTACCTAGATTATTAGGGGAACCCCTGCCCAAATTTTTTATGAATGATGGTCTAAAATGGATTTTAATGGATAGTGGAGCTTTCAGTTGCCATGGAAACCAAATCAGAACACTGAATCTGAGAAAAACAGTATTGTGCTACATATTTGTCTTCACAATTTTAGAAATATGTATAAACTAGATTATAAGGGGAACCCCCCCCCCCCTCCTTGCCATATCTTCATTTTAAAAGGGGGACTTGGAATGTTTTGATTTCAGCAATATGTATAAATTTGATTATAAGGGGAACCCCTGCCCAAATTTTTTTTGAACGGTGGTCTGAAATGGGTTGTAATGGATAGTGGAGCTTTCAGTTACCATGGAAACCAAACCAGAACACCACGTCTTTGAAAAAAAAATTCTGTTTCATATATTTCTTCACAATTTCATAAATATGTATAAACTGGATTATAAGGGGAACCCCTGCCATTTTTGTTTGAAAGGAGGGCTTGGAATGTTTTGATTTCAGCAATATGTTATGTAACCTGGATTATAAGGGGAACCCCTGCCCCAATTTTTTTTGAGAGGTGGTCTGAAATGAGTTGTAAAGGATAGTGGAGCTTTTGGTTGCCATGTACTGTGAAAGTACTATTGTTCGTGGGGTTCCAATTTTCGTGGATTTCGTGGTTCGCTTAAACCACGAAATTAAGTTCCCAGCGAAATGAATTTTTCCCTACACCTTTAATGCATAAGATTCAAAACCACGAAATTAAGTACCCACGGAATAGTGATATTTATGACAACCACGAAAATTGATGTCCACGAATAAAAGTACTTCCACAGTATACCAAAATAGAAACGGACATTTTTAGAAAAAAAAGGCATTCTGATACATACTTATACAATTTCAGCAATAATAAAAAATTTAATTTTAAGAGGAACCACTGCCCAAAGTTTTTTTGGAAAGGGACTTGGAATGTTTTGACTTCATGCAGTTATCAGCAGTATGTACCACCTAGATTATAACCTCTGCCAAATGTTTAGTCAAATAACTAAATACCGAAGTTACTGTGAATTTAATTTCTGCATATGCGCATTTCGACAACTTATGTCTCTTCAGTTCAGATAAAATCTAAACGTTTTGAAGACCATAAACTCAAAGATGTTTAAAAACTTAAAGAGAACAAATAACAAGTTAGGACAAAGTCAAACATCCTCAAATGTTCCATTATAAATCTCTGATTGAAATAAAAGAATTTATATGCTTATATGCAACTATTTGCCTATCCAATGATGTACTTATGAAAATAAGAAATGTTTGCAACTCGTCTTTCACGCCTTTGGTGCGTTTTCTGATTATCAGCAAATACTGTCATTGGTAAAAATTTGTTTTAACTCTTTTCTCAGCAACTATAAATCACAGCCCTTGTGATTTTTATGTGACTTTAGTATGAGGTTCCATATTGCGCTTATCTAATTCAAGTCTATCTGACATCTACTTCCTGTTTACGGACTTGGAATATTTTCAACAAATATTGTCAATGGTTAAAAGTTTTCTAAACTTTTCTCAGCAACTACAAATCATAGCCACTTGAAATTTTGTATTCGGCTTTAGTATGAGGTCCCATATTGCACTTACCAATTTCAGGTCTGTTACACATCTACTTCCTGTGTTTTGACTTAGAAATTTTAGTTTCTCAGATCAAATTTAACAAGGGCATTGCAGGCTACACAAGTCTTTCATGGAAGACTCACAATTTGTCATTATAATCAAATGAAAAACAATGTTTAAGACAAACAGGATATTTCTTTAATTTTTTTTTAACTTTGAATTTTTTATGAAAGTCATATAAGATATTGAATGTTTTTAAACAATCAGTTAAGATTTGGAACAGAATGTAGTTTTTGTCTCGCCTGTGATGAAAGTCGCTGAAAGCAAGACATAGGTATTACTTTCAGGCAATGGCAGTGACGGCAATGGCGGCGTAAACTTTCTTAAAACCTTAATAACTTTTGAAGTATATCATTTATTTGCAATATCTTTTGTACACTGATAGCTTAGGCCATACAAAAATAATGATTAGATTCTCAGGCCATTTTTCAGAAAAAATGATGAGGCAGGGAGGCAGAAGATTTTTATTTTTATTGGTTCAAAATCATGATGAGGAATCTTTTTACATTGCTGAAATGCCCAAAAAGTAATGAGGCAGGTGATTTTGTTTTTTTTTTTATTTGAAACTTAAATGAAAAAGGAAAATTAGTTCTCAGAAAAGAGATGAGGCAGGTGCCTGAGAAGCTGATGTATTTTTTTATTTTGCCTTATGGTTGGAACTTTCTAGCAACGCATGTTTCAGATGAACTTGACCTTGTCTTCATGGTTCAGTGACTTCATGAAAATTGCGACATAGTTTCACATTCAAGTTGATTTCTCTGGATTTGTAATACATAGATCCATTATATTTAGTGTATTGATGTATCTTAGTGGAGGCATGCCAGTCTGCAACTTGTCATTTGACCTCGCCCTCATTTGCACGGTTGTTAATTTTGCAACAAAATTTTGCATTCAAGTCAATTTTTGAGGCACTGTAATGTATAGACATACTATATTTTGTCTATTGGTACATCTAGTTGGGTGTGTGCCAGTCTGACACATGTCATGTAGCCTTGACCTCAATTTTATGGTTCATTGACTTTGATCACTTTTCTGCTTATTTTTCTGTAACTAAAACACATAGATTCATCATATTTGTAATCTTGACCTCGATTTCATGGTTCATTGACTTTGAACATTTTTTTACTTTTATACTTATTTCTTTGTAGGTATAATACCTAGAGTCATCATATTTGGTCTATTGCTACATCTAAGTGGGCACATGCCAGTCTGGCATCTGTCATGTAGCCTTGACCTCAATTTCATGGTTCATTGACTTTGATCATTTCTCTGTAATTAGAACAGTTACATGCATCATATTTCCGTTTGCCCATGAATCCGCTCCGCAAACAAATATAGTGCAGCAAATAAAGACGTCGTTAACATGGATCACGCAGTTTTTAACGAACAAAATTGGAATTATAAGGATTAAACACTAATTTTTAGGAAATTATGTATGTATAAACTCCGGCAGCTCACTCACAAACTTTACATAAAGTCCTTTGGACTTTATTCAGTTTGTGAGTGAGCTGCCGGAGTTTATACATAGATAATTTCCTAAAAATGAGTGTTTAATCCTATAATACAAGCAAGACATTTCTGTGTCTTCACTTTTTGCATTTATAAATAATGTTGATGTTAATTATTGAAAATAAAAGTCTCACTTTGGATTTGTTTTAAGGTTGAAAAAGACAGACAACAGAAATCAAAACACTTCAAAAAAGATGAAGAAAAAAAGATACAGAATGTTCAGGATATTGAAAATTGTAAGTATATTTATTTGAAAAGAAATATAGATGTAATGACTAGTCTGCTATGTACTCCACTTGAGCAGGGGTCATAGAATTATCTATCGTAACTTGTTTTTACCAGGATTAACACTTCATTTGATGATTTAATAGTTTTATTTATACATGAAGATAATATTGATTTACCAAATTTTCCAAGTTAAAAGGTGTATTGTCAAGGGTGAAAATACAAGATTTGTTGTCAGTCTGTAGGAAGTGATTTCACAATACCTTTGCCAAAGTCTTTTAAATTCATTATCATGGCATATTGACATGAACAAAATTCCCATAGTAAAGTTGCATATAAAATGTTCATACATTGTAAAAAATCTCTGTACTTAAAAAGTATAGCTAATCCCAAAAGAAATATGTCGAATATATTCATCTATTGACCACGAAAACTCTTACATCTCTTTCATGTGCTCATCATATTCATGAAATAATGAGAGAATGAGTTTGCTCACTTGAATATATGTAGACAGTTATAATTTTGATGTCAAAGAAATACTACATGTTTTAATCATTTAGCCAAGGTTGGTTAGGGGTAGCATGACTGAGTGGTAGGGAACTTAGGGGGACACCACAGTGAATTTTACTTTGCCAAGAAAAGATTTCAAGGCAGTTGCAGTAGCTCAGACTTCTTCCAGATTTTCCAACTTTTGAAATTTAGGCTTTCTTACTCCTCAAGCATTTTGACCACTGTTGATTTTCATATTTTCACATATTTTCCTTTTCCGATCCATTGGAAAAAAGGTAGGTCACAATCTGAAAGATTTTCATGACTGAAAATCTTTATGGCCTAGTGTAATCAAGGGGATATAACCAGACTCCAGGATATTTTAAATTAAGTGTTGTAAATTGGTAACATTAAGTATTAAAGTGCATCTTATCCTATTTGGTTTTGTTCAATTTCAGTGAAACTGCAAAGATATTGTATGACCTGAAAAAGTTCATGAAGAAAATTTATTAGTTAAAAATAAACTAGAAAAACTGTGAGCAAAGCTCACTAATAAATACCCCCCACAACCCCATTTGATTCCAGAAATTATAAAATCAATCAAATCAAATTCTGAAATAGAAGGTACACATCTACATTATGTCATGAACACTGTGCTAAAGTTTCATGAAAATCTATTCAGTGGTTCAGGAGGAGTAATGGATAAGAGATGGGTACCCCCTTGTAATGTAATGGCTAAGTCCATGTTTTGCTATGGGAAACCCAAAAAATCAATCAAATCAAATTCTGAAATAGGAGGTGCACATCTACATTATGTCATAAAGACTGTGTTTAAGTTTCATGAAAATCTATTCAGTGGTTCAGGAGGAGTAGCGGATAAGAGATGAGTACCCTCAGGTGTAGCGGACAGACAGACAGATGGAAAGACAGTATGGGAAACTCCAAAAATCCAACAAATCAAATTCTGAAATAGGAGGTGCACATCTACATTATGTCATAAAGACTGTGTTAAAGTTTCATGAAAATCTATTCAGTGGTCCAGGAGGAGTAGCGGATAAGAGATGGGTACCCCCTTTGTAATGTAAAGGCTAAGTCCATGTTTTGCTATGGGAAACCCCAAAAATCAATCAAATCAAATTCTGAAATAGGAGTTGCACATCTACATTATGTCATGAAGACTGTGTGAAAGTTTCATGAAAATCTATTCAGTGGTCCAGGAGGAGTAGGGGATAAGAGATGGGTACCCCCTTTGTAATGTAAAGGCTAAGTCCATATTTTGCTATGGGAAACCCCAAAAATCAATCAAATCAAATTCTGAAATAGGAGGTGCACATCTACATTATGTCATCAAGAATGTGTTAAAGTTTCATGAAAATCTATTCAGTGGTTCAGGAGGAGTAGCGGATAGGAGATGGGTACCCCCTTGTAATGTAATGGCTTAGTCCATGTCTTGCTATGGGAAACCCCAAAAATCAATCAAATCAAATTCTGAAATAGGAGGTGCACATCTACATTATGTCATAAAGACTGTGTTAAAGTTTCATGAAAATCTATTCAGTGGTTCATGAGGAGTAGCGTATAGGAGATGGGTACCCCCTTGTAATGTAATGGCTTAGCCCATGTCTTGCTATGGGAAACCCCAAAAATCATTCAAATCAAATTCTGAAATAGGAGGTACACATCTACATTATGTCATAAAGACTGTGTTAAAGTTTCATGAAAATCTGTTCACTTGTTCAGGAGGAGTAGTGGATAAGAGATGGGTATCCCTTGTAATGTAATGGCTAAGTCCATGTTTTGCTATGGGAAACCCCAAAAATCAATTAAATCAAATTCTGAAATAGGAGGTGCACATCTACATTATGTCATAAAGACTGTGTTTAAGTTTCATCAAAATCTATTCAGTGGTTCAGTAGGAGTAGCGGATAAGAGATGGGTACCCTCAGGTGTAACGGACGGACGGATGGACGGACGGACGGATGGACAACCCCATCACTATATACCCCCACTTTTCAAGTTGGGGGTATAATAAGGGGAGATTATTGAACATAAAACCAAAATGAACTGGATTTCACATGAATTCTCTTGAATGTGTGAGGAAAATGATATCAGATACCCTTTAAGGCATATAGACTTCAAAAATACTTTGTAATTTCAATTACTAAATTAATTTATGTACAATTTTGAACAATCATGGAAGCTGATTAATACTTGACACATACTCATCATGAGAATTAATCATTTGTTGTACAACAAGTAGATTAATTCACATTACATTTTCATGAATTTTCTATCTTTTTGATATGTTAAAACAGAGAATGGGACTTGAACGTGCATAAATTTTATAAACTTAAATGATTTGAAATGATGAATTCTTCTGTCCCCAAAAAATTGAAAAAATACAGTTTTTATTGTTTTAAGTTATCTTTTATATTGCCGAGTTTTTGGATTAATCTTACCAATGATTTATTATTACTTGTTTTCTGCTGATTTAAGGTGCAGACAGTTGTCCATTGTGTTTTCAAAATGGAGATGAATATGAAGAGAGGTAAATGTTGCTTATTTATTCTGATCTGTTATTTATTTTACCCACTATTAGGCATAGGGTGTCTGTTTGTCTAATTGACTCTATCCATCCCTTATAATTTTTGACTGAAGTTTTCTTATCATGTTTATGTAGAAATTACTTCATATTTGGTCTGAAGCTTGATTCCTAGCTCCATCATGTTGCAATTCCCTTTTTGCAATACTTTAATATTAAATTTAAAAAAAAGAAATGACAATGTTTACTTGTTTGTATCAGTGGAAATATTTTCACACTTGGTCAGCATCTTGGTTATGATGCATTTTTTGAATTTTTAATTTTGAATGCAAGATGTTTCGGTTTTGTTAAAAGTTTGTTTGTTTGTTTTTTGTTTTTTTTTTGATAAACTAAATGTCTTGAGGGAATTCTCCAAAAATAATTCAAGTCTTGAGTATTATTACAGCGTTAAATTAATTTATTATATAGATAGCTGTGAAAGATTGAGATTTCCCAGTGAAAGAAAAGTGATAATTAACTGTGAAATTATTTTCCATAATTTCACTCTAGGAAGTGACGTCACAATAGACGTTGTCAACGTTGTTGTTAAGTTAACGTCACTGAGGATTAATCTTGAAAAGGTAGTTCATGAAATGAATCATCAACGGAACCATCAAATATGCGTGAAGATCTATATAATANCATGATCGAAAATCGCTGTAATTCACTCATGCGCTCCGCGCATTCGTGAATTACTGCGTTATTCGATCATTCGTTGAATATTTTGCGATAATCAGAATCTTGGATTAGTTATAGTATAATTATTTGTGCATTTACTCTGTAAACAAACAATGAAAGGATATGGAGTTAATGCACATGAGACAAAGTCTCTACAAAAACATGGTAGAACCAAGCAATAGAACAGTGCATTTATTGTTGTTCTTCATCTTGAAATCACCATGAGGCCTTCAACAATGAGCATTGCTACATAGCATTTCATTGTTTATTATATACCTAACTGGAGGTATCATGACAGGTCATTAAATAAAAGATTTTTGCTGTCGTTGGAAAAGACAGTAAGGTGAAAAGGTAAATATCAAAAGTCTGAAGCATATATTTAGGAGAGAGATTAGAAAGGGAGTGCATATACATGCTAAAACACAGAACAAATTTGGACAGTCGTCATATTCCCGATCTCGAATGCACATTTTAAAATTAATATAGTGAGTTAAGAAAGAGAATACATTATGTCCCTTTAAGAAAACAAGATATAAATACCAAAAAAAATGTATATCTACCTGTGAAATTAATATTTATGAAAAGGGATGCCTGCGAATTAGATTGTGAAAATTGAGTTTTTTAAAAGTCACGACAATAGAATGGCGTCCGTCGTCATACGCACATACAGACGAGCACGCTGGGTCTCTAATTGTAAGGTCATGATAGGAAATATCAGAGTTGTAAATGCATTGTACTGTTAACGTTTTTTTAAAGGAGTAACGGTATTATAAAATCAATTGTCACAATAAAATATTGTCGTGTCGCCCACAACCCAGGAACAGAAGGGCTACCAAGACGGGGCTACCAGATGTTACCTTCACAACCCGGCACCAAGATAGACTCTACAATAACAAAAGTCACAACGTCTGACTACCACTCTCAGATACTATAAAGTCAAAACCTTCAATAAAGATCATCAACAGACTTAGATGTTCCCATCAAAACAATTCTATTAAATATACAGAATTAGCAAAGGCAATATAAATATGCGTGTTTTGTCTGTAAATTATATAATCCAGCTATTCCTGTCAGACGCGACAAATGACCGAAAGGACTGGTCTTTACAATTTATGATGCGGGCTTGATTTATAACCAACTGATAAATCGAGAAAGGAATTTAATGGACAATTGACTATTAGAACTGTGCTAATCAAAGATATAATCGGCACAC
>MJUU01040334.1:14222-25115 GCA_002080025.1 Modiolus philippinarum
TGAATTAAAAAAAAAATGGAAAATTTCTAATTTTCTTTAACAAAATTACTATAGTAAACGATCCTCCACCAAAATATGAATAAAATTTTTAATTAAAAAATGGCTGAAAGAGGAGAAGAAATTGAAATGAAGGATTTTGGTAGACAGGATGATGAGGATAATGAAGTAGAAACTTCTTTTAACAATGCTTATGAGTTTCACCAGTATATAAATGAATATTCTGAACAATTAGAAAATTTATCACCAGAAAATCAAAGAACTCACAAAAGTAAAATAATCAAACAAATGGTAAAAAGATTTTACAAAGTAAATNTGATGTGAGGTTCCTCACTGTGTTGAAGACCGTACGGTGACCCCTAGATGTTTTGGGTCGTTTTAACCTGGATATGGGATGTTGTCTCCTTGACATTTACCCCATTTCCTTTCTTTTTCATATTTGACATCTAAATATGGCGTTACTCGTAAACAGCTTATTACTAAGGGCATTTCAATCCTTGTTTTTACGGAAATATTGTTAAAAAATGCCAGAAATTGATTTAAAGTCCAGAAAAGCTGAGACTAACTTACATTCTTTACATAATAGGGGATATCGACAAGATATTCTGCTTGCATCCGTTAAATTAGCTTTGAGACCTAATGACATGAAAAGTTTGCACACACACTGGCCTCTCACTGATACTGCCTATGTCTACTGAAATTTATGATGATTCTTGACCAAACCCTTCGGGAAGTTTTGTGTTTGATTTTTCTTTCGTAGTGCGACAGTGCTCTACCAGCAGACTAGGCTTCTTGAGCTAGCCGGCAGTTTAGCGGCGTGCACTCCTTGACCCATCCTTCAAAATTACGTATTGTTTTTATTCTTTCCTTTCAAGATTGTGGTCATGGAGTTAGTAGTCTACTTGTTTTGGGTTTTATTCGTATGTTTATTATACTATAGGGAAATGGGACTGATAAAGGGGAGGTTTGGGTACCCATAAACCGGTTTAACCCTACCGCTCGTGTTCTTCATGTGTAGTTCCATGGCATATTGTGGCATGTAATTATAATTTTCAGCCATTGTAGGTACGTGTTTTTTACACATACATATAAAGATGAACAACACCTACCCAATGAGAAGAAAAGGTGAGATCAGGTGCACCAGTAAAGTAAGCATCTCCTGCTTCTTATAAAACACCTGCCGTGTTTAACATATAACGTCAAACCCAGAGGGAGGGTTATGACAAAACGAAGGGTTATGACAAAATTACCGAACATAATTTTAAGAGCTGAAATCAAAAGGGCAAAGAGACATGGCAGATGCAAAACACCAAAAATATTATTAACTGCATTTGTCCTGACTTTGTAAACGCATTTCAAGAAATATTGGAATATACCAGATTTATATACCCTTTCATAGCGGCAGTGCCATATAGCAATTGCTGCTGAAAGCTACTAGAGTAAAATAATGTTCACCCCAGTACTTAGTAGAAAATGAATTTTGAATCAGAGTTCGGACCGAAACTTCAAATTTTTCCACACTGGACAAGGGACTGATATATAAAATGTATAGAAGAACTGTTGAAGATTGTATAAGAATAAACAATGAAGGGATATGGATTAAACGTACATGAGACAAAGTCTCTACAAATACATGGTAAATAAACAATGGAACAACGCTTTTATTGCTGTTCTTCATCTTGAGGTCACCATATAAGGCCTTCAATAATGAGCTTTGCTCAAACCTCATGCTAAGTTCAAGACGGCCCTTAGCACCTGTTTAAGTGGTATTCATGGCTAAATGTCAACAAACATAAAATAAACTGGCAAAGTATCCTTCAAAACTGCTTTTTTTGCCCCAAAAAAAGACAGACGATAACCAGCAAACAAGTAGGTGGTAGCCAATTTTATTTTTAAATTTATGTTAACCATTTTAAACAATACATTTCTATTGAAATGCCTTAACAAACTCAGGCCCTATTAACTGATTTAACCATTTGAAACAAGATGGACAAAGAGAAAAATTAAACGATAATAATAAATCTAAAGTTCAAACATCAGAACAACATCTATGTACAAATTTTTTTAGGAAATTAATTATTCAGTCTTCAGATGTACATACTGGACAAATGTACTCCTCACCAAGAAGAATGAATTTTAATAAATTGAAATATGAAAATGCATAATAAAATAAACTACGTGATGAAATACTATCAACAATGCTTATTTTGGAATAAACAAACGAGTTAAAATTCTTGTCGAACTGCGATAAAAGGTAAAGCAAAAAATATATACACATATCAAAACATAAAAGATTAAAAAACAAGCAGACAGAGGTAGGGATTGGCCAAGATCATCGACATTAATGTCTTCAAGGGGCCGTGAAAGAGAAACAAAAATGGCCGAGAAAAAAATTGTACTTATTTTGGAATACATGGCCGAAAAAATTCGTTAGATATTAAAGTAAATATACAATTTCTTGTTCTTGAATTTCATACTCTCAATACATGTAACTTTGGGTAATTGTTTACTCAGGGAAAACAATTAGACCGTTAATACACGAAAAGGAGGAACAACAATCCAGAATGACAGATATAAGCATAATATATATTTTCGCAATAGAGTTTTATATTCGTTTACCATTTGTCTATGCAGTTTTGTTAGATATTTTGTACAGTTACAATTTTTTATTTCCCCAAAATTATTTTGTTTCTTTAAAATGACAAATAATGTATTATTCTGTGTGTATGTTTTACATATGATTGATTGATTGAATATTGTTTAACGTCTACTCAGCAATATTTCAGCTATATCAAGACGAGAACAAGTTTGTTGATAAATAATCACTTTGGGGTATGGAAATGGCCATGGGACGGGAAATTCTGACTGCCACTGGAAAAGTAGGGTGAAATCGTCAAGGGCGGGGAATTTAGCCTTGTAGCCGATCACCTACGGACCACCCCAAAAGGAGCTTGCTACAAGGGTTCTTTAACGTGCAGGAAGCGTGGCATTTTACATATGAAGATACTTGTTTATATCGTAGATCAAATGTGTTTAAAGCTTTTCGATAATTATACATTACATATATAAGAATTTATAAACAATTTATGCATATTGGACGATTTTGGCACATGTATTTAAAATGTTTCTGTTACGCAGCGTTACGTACAAAAGATATAATTATACCTTACATAGTAAAGAATCAATTCTATTGGTTGAGACATAGTCACATGGTATGAAATAATTTGGATATTTTGGCACAAAATTGTTGCTAGCAGCGAATAACCTATTATTCACAGGTGAATAACCCTTGAAAATTACAACGCCCATGGAATAACCCTATTATTCACCAGTGAATAACCCCTGAAAGTTACAACGCCTATGAAATAACCCTATTATACACCGGTGAATAATCCCTGAAAATTACAATGTCCATTGAATAACTCTATTATTCACCGGTGAATAACCCCAAAAAGTTGCAACGTCTTTGGAATGATATTTCAAATGTTTGTTCGGTATAATGAAACAGTTATGGCCCATGAAATCGGTGAATATCCAAAATTGTCAACTGCACCAAGGTTATTTTCCTCGGGCTAAAAATATTTATTAATAGCTGATGTCACCCCCAGACACCAATTCAGTGATTTCACCTCTTTGCAGCCTATAAATATACATAGAAATCGGACAAAAGTTGAAATTTTGATAATTATTGCAGCCGCCTTGGCAATGGCAGCCATTTTTAAAATTTCAAACGCAAAGCATATAACTTCTAACTGTGTGCAAAGTTTTGAATTGTTTCGTACAGCTATTTCATACAAAAATTAATGGAAGAATAAGATTAATAAAAGGAATAATAATAATCAGAAGAAACGTACAATAAACTTCGTCTTTGGTGACATACATTAGACAAGTTGAGAACGTCACAAAACTAAAACACTAACGGTTCAAACCCATAGAAAAAAACTGGAGGTATCAATATGTGTTCCGTAAGGATAGGCATAATCCTATGGAAAGCCGGGCGCTAAGTCACAGTCGTTGTTTGTAGTCTATCGATTCGGTACAAACCCTGGATCTAACTTGGTACTTAAAAATGTCTTTTCTAATTTGCGAAATAGAAACATTGTAACGGTGTGTTAAATCATGGCGACGGCCGTAAAAACAGTTGTTAAGTAATTTTTGGTATAAATATTTGAGACATTAATATCGTTTTCTAGACAAAATTGCTGTACAAAATACAGGCACAGTAAAATCAAATGGGTTGTGAAATGTTGGCGAGTGATATTGGAATATTACTGATCAAACATTTGACATTCACTATTGGAAAGTCAAATTTATTAAACTTAGAGTTTTGATTTAGATTTCAAACGTCTGAAGTTACAGATGTAGATTTTGTTTTTACCTGCCCTTGCATCATCCTGGATTCATAGGATACTGGAATAGAATGGCTTAAAACTTATATGAGGCGGAATTCATGGAAATGATTCTTCAAAATAAAAACCAGCCAAAACCAAATGCAAGGCACTCTAACATTGGTCTCATTCCTTGACTGACAACAAAAGTACACTACAGACTAGCCTGTATGACAAAGGGAATGACTTCACTTTTCCAACTGTCAACTTCCCTTTTCTTAAGTAGCATTCCAACATAGCCAGAATAATTAGATTACATCTCCCAACTCACTCGCCACTCAAGGGCCTGTGGTCGATACAGTGACTACCTTGATAGAATTTGGTTGCTCACAAATGGACTACTTAAACAAGGTTGTAGGGTGGCCGAGTTTAACTATTTAGACATGACACCAAAATTGCATAGCTAGCTGTAAAAGAAGGAAATAGTGAAAGAAAATGATCAGTAGTCATAGATATTTTTGTGAAAATGGACACAAACATTATTTTTAGAGACACTAGTACCGTTCCCGGAATAAAATTCTCCAATTAGCGGATCTGTTGAGTAATTAAGATAAAACATAATTATATTTTCTTAATTTCAGCATTTCTTGGCCCAACAGTTTTTATCATTCTAGCAGGGTTTACGTCCTGTGGACAACGTAATGTGACTGTTGCCTATATTTGCCTAGCATTGGGATTAAGCGGACTGTCACGTGGAGGTTATTATGTAAACATAGTTGATTTTGCTGCAAAGTACGTAAAAGTAATATAAAGAATAACAAAATATCGAAACTGTTATCGAGACTATATTCAGCGTCTGTCAGAAGTAATTGTGACAGTTTGTTTCTACTCAATACATATAGAACAAAAACAAATGTATGGACCTGCGTCATCGTCACTCATATTAAACTGAGAAAGTGATTTCTCCCCTTACTAACAGAATGTTATGTATAAGTTTGCAAATTCAAACAAGTATTCATTTACCTTATCAAAACTTTCTTCACATGGAATTTATTATTGAGATATCATTAAGTTCCAACCTATTATTGTAATAAGCAGAAGAAAAAAGAATAACCATACAAAGTTGAACAAAGAATAAAATGAAAATTGTCCATAAAACTTCATCAAGGCAAAAACTATATCTGAGTTTCAAATAAACACCTGCTTTGTATTTATATGTATATGAGACATTTGTCAAATCAATGTACGGGTGGCCGAGTGGTTAAGGTAGTTCTACTACCTATACAACCCCTGCAGTGTGAATTTGCGCCCCACTTTGTGTATAACAAAAAAGGTGCACTCGACATACAATCGTAAGTGATAAGGTTTGTCACTTACCTGCCCAAGATCGGTGGTTCTTTTTGGGCACTCCAGCTTCCTCCAACACTAAAACTGACTGTCATGAAATAGCTGAAATACTACTGAAAGTGACGTTAAATCCCATATCAATCAATCAATCAATCAAATCCATGTAAACATTCAAGAAAAGCTGCCCATCATTAGTGCCTACAGAACTATGTGTCCTCAACGAAATTTTGGACACAAATTGAGTACTATTATGATATAATATGATAAAACAAAACCAAGTTCAATAATGGATAGTTTTGACTTTTTTGAAACCAACCCTGTCCCTAATGAGAAGTTCACATAATCGATGTGTTCAAACAACAGTTCAATATTTTACACGTATTTAAGTCAAAGATTTCAATGTTTCAGATTACACAAACCAGGTATTGTAATGTTGAAATATGAAAAATTTAACTAAGTTCAACAATGGATAAATTAAAAATTTTTATTCAAAACTACCGAAAAGAGGAAGTGCTTATCTTCAATGTGTTCAAACCAAATTGGCAAAGTTTCTAAAACATCAGGTAGAAGGTGTAAAAGTTTCAGATAACACAAACTCAGTAACGTAATGTCAAAATTTGAAGACACAATTACTAAATTAAACAATGGATAAATTTAACGTTTTTTTCATTCAAACCTGCCAAAAAGAGGTGCATATCTTCAATGTGTCGAAAATAAATGTGCAAAGTTTCAAAAGTTTCCGGCCGGTAAAGGTGTCTGTTTTCCAGATTACAGAAACGTGGTACCCCAAAGCGTGACGGAGAGACGGAAATTTTCACTTCTAAAATAACTTGGTTTTTTAAAATTTATCTCAGTAACAATGGTCAACACATGGCTTTTTGTAAAGAATGTGTCCAGCAGAAAGTGGGTCAAATGTAGAGTAAATAATTTGAGATTAAATCCTATGGAAAACACATTCATAGATCTTCTCTGGGCCATCAAGAACCAGACGTGTAAACAATAGTCTTTAGGTGGTTTTCTTCAAAACGGCGTCCTACAGATCTGCTTCCTATCCAAGGGTGTGGCATGCAGGAGGTTTTAACATAAAATTTTATTTTACTGTGTCAAGCATGGTCTTGGAGTACGTTACTAGCTCATCAGACTACCTTATTGAATACTTAAAATAAGGGTTCATTGTTTCTCCCCATTTATCTTTGACATTCATTAAAGTAATGTGTCTGGGGTGAAAAAGTTTCCGGTGAAAGGAGTAACGTTGTGCCAAGACAGTGCATATTTTCCAAACAATGTATATTTACATGCTGGCCATTTCCATTAAAACTGTAGAGGTTGCAGAAAAGATTTAAAAACATCATTTGACGTATTTAAGAAAAATACATGTAGTTTTACCATGATATTAAGCATATATATTAATATATATGAATTACAAATTTTTCAGGTATGCTGGGACAATCATGGGAATTACAAATACCTTCAGTAATATTCCTCATATAATTCAACCAATCATAACAGGGAAGTTAACTCCAAACGTAAGTTCTATAACTTTGGAAACAAAACACGATAAGGTTTAAATGGTAGTCATTATATATAGCTGGTATAAATAACAAAATACCGAGGTTACTGTGAATTTAGGTTCTGAATAGACGCATTTCGACAACTTATGTTTCATCAGTGCAGATCAAATCAAAACATTTTGGAAATCCATGAACCGAAATAAATCGATTAATCTACAGTCTAACTTGCGTGCACCAAAAGGAAAAAAGAATACTGTCCTTTATAGACAAGTGTTTTGTTAAGAGGTTGATTGTTTTGCAGAAACATCAAAGTCACTAAAGTTCACAATGTATGGTAATGAAATGTTCATGTGTTTTTTTATTGTAAGTAAAGATCATTTTAAGAGACAGAAAATAAAAGGCTTCAAGTCTAATCACTAATTATCATCGATTTGATGAAGGTTCTAGATAACTGATGTGTAAATTCGCAATGTCGTTCCTGAACTATTATTTTTTACTGCCAGCTATATAGTTTAAAAGATTATTCGAACCTAAGGGTAGTGTCCGCTGTGTGCGTTTCACAGTTCCCCTTTTAAACGGGTACTTATACACTGTTATACAAAAAATCGTAATGCGGGACCCGAGACTTCCCGTTATGGACATGTATCCGCTACATATGAATTTAATTGTTACTTTTTTTATGTGCAAACTTCGTCATTTTGACACTCATTGATTAGTCATTTAGATCCAACCAATCAGTAATATTTAGTGCTTGACATCAGTTATCGGTTTTTCTACATGTAGTTCTCAAATCAATGGCCGGTTTCAAATTGTGGCTGGTTCCAAATCTATTGCTGATAGTGACGTAACAAAGGTAATGTCGCTAAAAATCAATGGCAGTTTTCATCGTCTCCAAATCTATTGTAGATTGTTTTGTTCTCATATATGTAGCATATTTACTGGTTGCAAAATCAATGGCAAATTGAATCATGTCCACGTATCGGCAAAAGTATCCCGCAATATGATAAAATGTAATACAGATTCTAATATGGGAGCAATGGAAACCATGACGACTAGCCATATGGAAATCTGCAATAACATAATGAACAACGTCACAACAGTCTTTACGTTGAAATACACGACGTCATAATAAATTTTGTGCACAAAAACGTCAGTAAAATATGTGTAATGGTACTTGTTGCCTTGTACACTATAGGTACGTTCCGATCATTAAACGTCATATTAGAATCGAAATAATTCATGTTCGCCGGTGGTTTGTAGTCGATTAACATATGGATGTCCAATATTTTCGTTTATTTTCGTATATTTCAGTCCAGATGAGGCTAATTTCTATAACTTAGATAGTATGAGTGTGCCACAGGAATATTTTCATGTATTTTGTCTTACATTTGTGTTTTTCTCGTACAGTGTCCGTGCGGATTATGACCATTGATAGTAGTTTTCGTTAATTGTAGGCGTTTACAGTTATTTTTTTTATTTGAAGATTTTTTTAAGTGGCTTCTTTAGAGTTCCAAGTGAGCAATAGACACTAAAATCAAATTAATCAGTCCAGAGAGATTGTAAATACGAGAAGTACAAGGGCTCAAGAAAAAACAACAAAAATATGAAAATATAATGAAAAATAAAGAATTATTTGGCTCTTCAAAATCTGGAAAAACATAACGTCGAATATTAGTAACTGGTCATACTTTTTACCTTAGTATGTATAAATTGAAGGGCAAGGACAATTAAATGATCTTAAAACTTATAATCGCGATATTATGTAAGTTTAAGCTTAGGTGGGTGTGACAAAACTGATATGAGTTCCGTATTTCATATTTAGAATTAAGTTGCTATTTTGTTTTGCTTCCATCGGTCATTTCTGAAAAGAATCAAGATATTGAAATTGAAATATAACTAAACATCATTTGCATTGATGTAAAATTATGACATAATCTATAAGCGAGATAACAAATTTGATAATAATTCCAGATCCTTAAAAAACATAACAACCGAGAACAGTAATATTATAAAATATATGTGCAAATACGAATGCTGTTACCTGGAACTGATAATTCATTTTTCCTATAGTAACGTGTCAAAAGTATTGCTTGTAAAAAAGTCTCTGTTTAAATAAAATCTATAGAATTCATTTCTGGACCGATTTTTATCAAATTTGCATTTTAAAAAAGGGCTGGACATGTGGTTTCTTACAGTAATTTGGGAATATTTTTATGATCTGTAGTTTTCAAACTGTCACGGTTTAAACACAAATAGAAAATTTTGCGTCAAAATTTACTATATATCTATAGTAAAATAAATATTAAAATAAAAAGAAAAATTACTTCCTTATTAAATCGTATTAAAAAGTTACTACTGTTCCTAAAATCATTTCTAAATCACTGTAAGAAACTACGTGTCAAGCTCCCTTGTTATATATATAGTTACATGTATATATTGTCAAAGTGGAGAGAGGCTATTGATATACTAATTAATATTATCTCCACTTAGACCATATGTAACTAATTTTTTACAGGGAGATAACCGTCCGACGTTTCTTATTGAATCTGTGTCGTATGTTGAAAGACTACAGAATTTTGTTCCAAATAACGATATAATAAAACGATATAAAGCATTCACCTGTTATAACAACTTCAAATGTTACGACTTTCTTTTTGCATATATCTCTTATACATCAACAATGAAAGGATATGGAGTAAATGCACATGAGACAAAGTCTCATGTGCATTTACTCCATACATAGTAGAAGTTATCAATGGAACAAAGAACAAAAACAAGATAAGAGTAAACACCTACAATGGCCGAAAACTACAATCACTTGCTACAATTCAAAAGCGAACTTCACCAGAAAAACAATAATGTAGAGAAACAAAAAATAACGATAGCAACTCGTGGTAGCCGGACTTGGTACCGACACTAGCAAATGCCAGTGGTAGGGTTAAACCGGTATCTGAGTACCCAAACCTCTCCTTTCTTTATCCCGTTTCCCTATAGTAATACAAACCAATACTAACTCTATGACCTATATTTTGGAAAAGAAAAACGTATGACAACATGTAATTTAGAAAGACCGGTCAAAGAGTGCTTGCCGCTAAATTGCCCGCTAGTTCAAAGTACCTAGTCAAAGGAACGTTTTTATCGTTGTCATTCACTTTGAAGTAATCATGAGGCCCTCAACAATGAGCTTTGCTCATACCTCATAGCAAGTTCATGACGGTCCCTAGCACCAGTTTTTAGCGGAATTTATTGATAGATGTCGAACAACGCTATATCAATGTATCTTTTGGTCATGGATACGGGGTCGTCAACAAACAACAAAAAAACTGTCAAAGTGTTCTAACAATTGCTGTCATCCGACAAAAAGACTTAACAGAAGACAATCACAACATATAAACAATCACAGAACACTCATAGTGTCAATCTTCGGTAACTTCGGTATTTAGTTATTTGTTACCAATGGGTCGATGCCTCTGCTGGTGGACTGTTAGTCCCCGATGGTATTCACCAGCCCAGTAGTCAGTACTTCAGTGCTGACCCGAAAGCCGATTCTATTTCAAACCTTGCAATATCTAAATTTTTGTAAATTTTGTTGAAACTAAGAAGTATCTCCCTCATGCAAAGCTCTGTCCTTAGCTGATTTTGGCTTTACCTTTAGATCATGTTAATTATTTGTTCTCTGTCAGTGTTTGAACATCTTTTAGTTAATGGTC
>MJUU01040334.1:27252-50691 GCA_002080025.1 Modiolus philippinarum
TCTACCGGATTTGACATGTTCTACACGGACGGTGTCTTATATGAAGCAGAAGATGTTACTCTACCAGTGTACCTTATCTCACCCACTTTATTAAATTTAGGCTCGTGTTGTTCATCTGTGTGTGTGTATGTGTGTGTGTGTGTGTGTGTTTCCCCTTTGTCTCTTTTTTGTGTCGTACTTGCGTAATGTGTTCCTGATGTTTCCATTTTCTTTGGATTATTTTTTTTTAGATTGAAGATTCTATTCTTCCTTACTTTACCTAATAAATATGTGATTACTGTTATTCTCTTCAATAATGTTTCAAATACCACTGTGTACAATCTTGTTTCGTTCCAACTTGCCATTTACAGGAAATTGAAAATAAGCATAAGACATTTTTGCGTTAAGAATTTAACAAATTTTGATGTTCAATCAGACGCCGATAAGACAGCTATTTTATGAATATGCTTGTAAACAATATGATAACAGAAAAATCAAAATAAAAGTGTACATATTCGGTACAAAGGAATCATGAAATAACTGCCAAACGCGTCCACTTTCGTTTTTAGTTTGAAGCTTATTCATATACTTCTAGAACGTAGATTTTTTGTTTTTCCTTTAAATTCAATCTTTACTGAATGAATAAAATTATCTTACACCAGAGCATTCCAAAGATGTCTTGGAAATCTTTGTGAAAACAGGGTGTAGATACCAAACAATCGCTGCCATAACTGATTTGGCACATGAAACACTTGTACAAAAAATGTACAAGTAGTGTCTTTTCATTCATGTACGGTATATTAAATTGGTGAAATGGACTTTTACCGAAGAGATAACGGATAAACCGTTCGAATTCCGGACTTGCAGCGGAAACCAACCGGACAAGCACCGAATAAATTGAATTTATAAAAATATATGTTGTGCAACGGCCAAAATTAACATGTAATAAAAAAATAATCGTCAAAGTAGGCCACAATTAAAGATAATAAGCACAAACTATTAAAAAAAATATAGAAAATAAAAATTGAAAAAATAATAAAAAGAAAAAAAACTAAGAACCTTATTGCTTCAACTATGAGGCAACCGGACGGAAAACAAAAATAATGGTCCTACCAGGAACGACTAAAGAATAATAGAGTTTATCTGGTTGCCCCCTAGTTGGAAGCCATTAGGCCGATAATTTGAGCCATACTTTCTGTTCCTTTCTTCTGTTTTTAGCCAGTCTTTTATTATTTTTTAATTTGTATAATTTGTCTCTTTTTATCTTTTAAAATGTGGCCTACTTTTACCATTTTAATCTTGCTTAAAACGAATTTACAACGATTGCTTACTGTGTGATCATCCAATAGAAGGTGCAATACACTACATTTTTTACCCTTTTAAAGTTGCCTCTTTACTTTATTAATTGTAAGACTTATGCAGCGTTTGTTTACTTGTATTTATATTGTAACATTTTTCTAAAATATACCCAAAACATCAAAATTAAAAAAATGTCCGTTTTCTCGCCGTGTGGAATTTTCGCCTTGTGTCGTTAGAGTAGAAGGTTATCTGTGACCCGACAGTCATTCATTTCTAAGGTCATTCATATGCTTTTTTCTATTTGATGACATTTTGGGAAAATGAATTTAAGTGGTCAAGCACGCCCTAATGATTATCTGTGTAAAGTAAGTAGTTGAGGAGTCAAAAGACACAGGTTTAATATAGCAAAGATAACAGGAAACACTTACAATGGCCAAAAATTAAAATCACATGCGACAATCTACTAGGGAACTGCACAAAAAAAACGATAAAAATACTAAAAACAAACGTAGACAACGATAAGAACTCGGGATAGCCTTTTTGAAAAATCGATTGTTTTGCATAGTAATTATTCGTTTTTACTCGGTGCTCGTATGGTACGTTTTCGTTAGCAATTCGTTTTATTCGGTATTCGTCCGGTATGTTACCGTTATAAATACGTTTTATTCGGTGCTCGTACTGTAGGGTTCCAGTGATTGATCGTTGCGAGATCGGTTTATTCGGTACAAGGACTGTGCATGTACGTTATACTTACTGTATACCTCCGGTTTTCGTGCGTTTTCACTGTAATTCGTGAACGAACAAAAACATTTACCACCGTACAAAAATGATTTTCATCCGTTCCTCAGACGTTTGTGCTATACGGTGTAGTGTAAGTTTAGGGATACAACTATTCTCTTATTGAAAGTTTTGCCAAATTCTCACATGTTTAAATCCTTATGAACTATGAAAGGATATGAAATAAATGCACACGAGACAAAGTCGCTACAAGTACATGGTAAACAGTCAATGGAACAACGCTTTTATTGTTGTTCTTTACTTGAAGTCACCATAAAGGCGTTTAAGGTAGTTCGACACTAAAACACGGCGCATTCGATTGGCGAATTTGCGAAACACGAGTCGGATGCGGAATTGACTTGATTTTCAAACCGGAATATTCCCGTATTGGCCTATTCACTGTGACGTCATAATAGAATGACATACACTTTCCCGGGAATTTGCTCCCTTTTCCCGTAAATATTGTCTGTTTCTATAAACTATATAAAATACCTCTCTTAATCGAACGGTGACATATAGATTTTTTCAGCGTAACAGATAGTTTAAGTGTATATCTCTGAAATATAAAAAAATAAAAAAAATCTATCTGATGTTTATTTTATATGAAAGATAAACAATAAGCATGTTATCACAGTTTCCTATATATTCTTTGTAAATATTGCTGAAAAATACTGAATTTGGCCTAATTTTCAAATCCAGATAATGGGAAAAGATGATCGGCGACATCTCATTTTTATTTTATTTTTTCTAATATATAGGTTAAGACCTACAAAATATCCTAAAAGAAAAAAATTCTGAATTTTTTATTAGGATCGAACTACCTTAATAATGAGCTTTGCTCCTACCTCATAGTCAGTTTAAGACGGCACCTAGCACCCGCTTAAATGGAATGCATAGCTAGATGTCGAGCAATGCTACATTCATGAGCATTAAATTTGGTCTATAAAATACAGAAATGCTCTTTGTTCACCGGGAGCAGTCTCAGTCGGGAACAATTACTACAAATAATCAGATAAATCGGTAAAAATTGACTCTATTTGCATATAATTTCTTTAATACCTAACAATTCCCAGTTAAATTTGACAAATTATGAATGAATGTATTAAATGAACAGTAACATCGGCAGAACTCGTTATAAAAAAATAATAAAAAATATCAGAATGAGTATTATGCGAGAGTATATGTCATGGTTTTCACAAATGTGACGAATATGTCGGTATATGATGTTTGATGCTGACAAGCTTGAGAAAACAAAGATATTCTGATGACAATCAAACAATTACGAAAGCCTATTAGGACCAGGAAGAAAAAAAATTATCTCGTTATTACGAGATAACTTTCTCGTAATAACGAGATAATTACTTTCGTAAAGAATAGACTTACCTAATGTGATCTCATTTATATTAAGTTTTATGATAAGTATTAGCTTTACGATACAAGCATAAATTGAAACTCAAATCATCAACAATATAGTGCATGTATGACGGAACTTCGGAAAACGTTTTCTTTTCAATATTGTAACTTAAACTGGAACAATAAACGTATAGAAATATAACCTTTGTATAGATATTTTCTATATTCGGTAAATAAAGAAGGCAATCTAGAGATTCTTTAATCATTTTCGACTGCTTAATGCTGCTAACAAAAAAAATTCGGTAAAATTTAATATATGAATTTTTATTTATTCTTTAAAGCAAGTGAAAATCAATAAATGATCGCAAATTCATCGCAACACCTACACTTTTTTTAATTGAAATGATGCACCTCTTATCAAACTTATCGCAAATCAAAAGAAGGTCATAAACGGACAGATGTATGCAAATAAACAAGAGGACCTAAAATGAAAGTCAAAGACTTGTAAGACAGAGCTTTGCGGGAGGGAGATACCTTAAGTTTGAAACATATACTTTGTACATATTCAGATATGATAAATTGAAATAAAATCGGTATTCGGCCTAACTCAATGGAATTATTATGCAATGAAAGGATATTGAGTAAATTGAGTAAATTGAGTAAATGCATAGGATGCCAAATCTCTACAAATACATGGTAGAACCGTGTTATGGAACAACGTGCTGTATTGTATGTATGTCTTTGTATCTTTGTGTTTCCGGGCCGGTGTTTTCATATGTTTGGATTATTCATGTTTAGACTAACGATTCGGTTTTTGGTCGTTGTTCTTCATCTTCTATGACTATCAAGTAAACAAAACATAACTACCGTCACGCCAAGTTTTCAATTATTTCAAAAATGATCAAAACAATGTTAAGTTCCCACCCCTCATTTATATTGGACCCATCCTTAAAGAATATCATCAAATGTTTGTCAACATCTCAACAAGCTGCTAAATTCTTCAAAGCATACAAATATCAAATAGATTAATCTGCAATAACAACATCCAATATTGTACATCGCTTGAATAATCTCTTGCGTCGTATATGATTGGTTGAAAGAATTGTATATCTCGAATACCGGAAGGAACATCTGTGCAACTTCGAGATCATATTATGTGCATATTCCATGTTTGTTTGAAATGTCATCTTTTTTCCGGAAATGCAGTTAAGTAGGCAAATCTAGCGCATTCAATTGTTATGTTATGTAATGAATTCAGACATCCTATGACATTCAAATCCTTGAATGATTTTTTCATACACTCTGTAAATGCTGTTCGAAGACATTTCCCTTTGATGATGACTTGACGATCTCTGGATAAATATAAAGCAATAGGCGAAAATCTATTTTCCAATAACTGCGTCTGTTCTATCACACTTTGGAAAATATTTTCGAAGATACAGAAGTTTGGCCAGTCACTTGTTCGAATAATCAATGACGGGGTATGCAGTAAATGAACATGCGACAAAGTCTCTACAAATAAATGGTAAAACAAACAATGAAACAACGCTTATATTATTATTTTTCATCTTGAAGTCACCATGGGGCCTTCAAGAATGAGCTTTGCTCATAATTCAAAGTAAGTCGAAGACTGCCACTAGCACCGGTTTGAGCGGAATTCATTGCAAGGTACGGAGCAACCCTACATCCATATCATTTGATGTCATGGATGCCGGATCGTCAATAAACATATAATTAAATCCCGGCACCTGAATCGGTTTCACGGGCTCCGGTTACAGATCTGTCAGGTGAGTCCCAAGTTGGTGGATAGGGGAATACCCTGACATACAGGGTAGTCAGGTCATAATACGGAAAGCCTTACTGCGAACCATTGTAGCAAAACTGTGGAGAAACAGCACGCTCTACGCAGCGTAAAGACCCCTTCCTTCTATATAGTCTAAAGAGAGCAGAGTCACTGGGACTCGTATAGAAGGCTAAATTTCTTGTCCCTGCCCATTTTTCCCTTTTTTCAATGGCAATCAAAACTCGTTGTCGCGGTTGTCCCTTCCAACTTTGTTTCTTTCTTCTCTTACTTATATTTTTTTGAATTGATTAACTTGTTCTCGTCCTGATATAGCTGAAATATTGCTCACTGGACGTTAAACTCTTAACTAATCAATCAATCATATAATTAAGGTAGCACAACAGTCTTTTGAGGGAAAATATCAGTCCATGCCTTTGAATGCCTATAACTTTGTTACCAGTATAGATACAATAACAAATGAAGTATCAAATGAAAAGAAAATGATTAAATTGTCTGTTTATACTCCTGAAATTCGATCAGCAACATAGATATCAAGATGAGAAGCAATAAAATTAATTAACATTAAACATGTTAACTAATATCAAGATGACCACGCAATAAAACAGCAATCAACCTATCAAATTAGTTTCCGTAACCAACCAATTCACTTAATAAATCAGACATAAAAACCCTCACTTTAAGTGACATAAGTTGTAAATGCCCTAATACAATTATAGGTGTTCTCAGCATCTTTAGTAACTGGAGTAATAATACTGATCAAAATTAAAAGTGAATAATACTAATCAATTTCAAACAAAAATATTTATTTACAAAATATTGGCCTTACGGGCAAATTGCGGATGTTGCATGATGACATGAAATCAGATTGCGATATCCGAGCAGAGACCAGCAAGGAGTCTCTGTGTGACCTGGAAAGTACGACATCATAACGGTGCGCCCTGACTTGACAAAAGTTCATGTCAAGAATGAACTATCCTCAAATCATGATGCCGCAAACAATCATCAGATACAGGTTGTAAGATTATGCATCAAATATTGAAAACCAGTATCCTCCGATATCACATTCTGATATATACCGTTCTGAGCTAAATACACACTTAACAGTTAGAATGTGCATTTATCTACGTGACCAGAGTGCATGGGTCAGCATAGTTGACTCAAAGGTAAAAGCTGAAGGCATAATTTGTGGGAGTAATGTATATATAATGCCCAAACGTAATGAATAACATCCGCAAATGCCCATGTTATGAATGAAGTGTCCCCAAATTATGGTAGGATAGGGTAAGGGGAAAGATCCCGGGATGTGACTACATAAAATATGATGTCCAATTGTCAATCGAACGAAGCTGACCATTGTAAGTTAAAGTTCATGTAAAATATCCCTAACATAAGAGGAAAGATCAGCTTTAAATTGGACATCATTTGGAAAATATTACATATCAACAATACCGTGTGTAATTACGAAGTCATTTACACATACTACTAAGAGCATTCTGAATTTCTGTATCCGAAATTTTAATATAACGGGTATAACAGTCCGACTTCCACCTTCCCAGGCATTGGATCATATTGAATATTATTAACACTGCACGCTGTGGCGCCACCACGTCTAAATGAATGTCCCGAGTATCCAGATGCATCATATCCCAAGTAACACAAAAGTCGTTTTAGTTTATTGTTGAAATAGTTGCGAGTTAAACACACTTTGTTTTCCTGTACAAATAGTGGATCTGTCAATTCGGCATCCTTCAATCGTAGAGTTATCAGAGTTTTTAACAGTTTATACGGACAAACATCACTGTCTACCTTGAATAGTTTAATAATAACTCCCTCACGAAATATATCAGTTTTAGATGTTTTAAATAAAACCTTACGCATGTATCCGATACAAAGGTTACGTCGCCTATACATAAATTTTCTTTTGGATCAAATTCCCCTCTACATGTAAATTCTGCACAGCGCATAAATCCAAAAAATGCCACAACACATGCTGTTTGTAAAACTAAATCGACTACGGGGGTAAATATGTTTTTGCTCAAATGCCGATAAATTTCACACAATATTTTATATGTAATTGGTAGCTTCTGACGGACTAGTTTGCACTCGGATTTCTTCACAGAAAAGAGAATACTTTGAAGCCGGAGTAAATGGTTACCTGATGTATCAAGCAACGGGTTACGATTAACATATGTTATTCCAAAGTAACGTATACCAGCAAGGTATAACTTTATCGTTGAATACTTTAACTTTAACACAGATTCACAATAAGCTACGAAGTAGATCAGAATATCTTCAGAAATATTTGCAATACATTCCTTAATATTAGACGTAGACAGAAATTTAATAAAACACTTATATCCAGAAATATATGTAGTTTTGGTGTTAGCATTTACACTTTTCGACCATAAATTATCAACAGTAGTTGTTAAATCCAAATTATTTCGGAGTGATGCGGGAACAAACAAGGAATCAGTGAAGCTGTTGGTGCTGCTGTCCGGAATCGCTGCATCTGATAACGAGAAAGGGAATCAGCAATGACATTGTCTTTACCAGGCAGATGAATAGCATGCAATATAAAATTGTACTTAACTTGACACCATGTTAAACGTCTTATCAACGTCATAATTGCTTCCGATTTCGATCGTGCTTTCTTGATTATCATAACAGTTGCAATGTTATCACAATGAAATAAAATACGTTTTTGGGTCCATTCATGTCCCCAAATAATAGCCGAAATTACTATTGGGTATAACTCGCGATACGCCATAGAGAGATCTGCATTGTCTAGACCTATTTCATCTGGCCAGGTTCCCTGAAACCAACGATCTTTGAAGTAACCTCCAAACCCAATAGTTGATGATGCATCAGTATATAATTCAAAATCTGCATTTGAAATGATATTATCATCTATGAAAAGAAATACACCGTTCCAATCATTGAGATACGTATGCCACATGTTTAAATCATCACGACAACCTTTATTTAAAGTAACATGATAATGCAGTTCTTTCACTGAATGAGCTAATTTAAGAAGATACGAAACAAAAGATCTGCCTGGTAAAAATACCCGACAAGCGAAATTAAGATGCCCTAGCAAACACAAAAGTTCCCTTTTCTGTTCAAAAATTCAGTTAGTTTTTGATTTATACGTTTCAATTTGTCTTCAGGTAATTTTGCTAACATGTTTTCTGTGTCTATAATAATACCTAAATATTCAATCACAGTTGTCGGTCCATTAGTTTTATGAGCTGACAGCGGTATATTCAGGTTTCTGAACAAACCTAGCATTTTGTTTTTGGTAATATCGGCATTATCGTTTTTGTGATCGATAACTAAAAAATCATCTAGTAAATGTAATATATGTCTAATGGAATAATTATTACGCAGAATCCAGCATATAGCTACTGATTGTTGATCAAACAGTTTTGGACTTGACCTGCATCCGAAAGCAAGCCGGGTATAAAAATAATATCCATTGTCCCATTTAAATCCGTGTAGATGCCATAAGTTAGGGTGGATTGGAATCAATTTAAATGCGTCAGTTATATCTGTCTTTGAGCACTTTGCACCTTTTCCTAACTTTTTAAGAATTCTTATGGCATCATCGATCCTTACATAAGTCAAAGAAAATTCACTTTTATCTATAAGTTCATTTAAACTAAAATGTTCGTTACTGCCATGAGGTGCCGAAAGATCCAATATTAATCATTTCTTACCGGAGTATTTACCTTCTACAATGCCTATTGGACTTACCCGGTAAACATCAAAAGGAGCTCGCTCGAGTGGTCCAATGGCGTAACCTTTGTCTACTTCACTTTGTACCAAAGCCGAAACATCGGAAGGAAATTTTTTAGTACTCAATAAATTTTTGCATTCATATGTTTCTGACGGAATATCAGTAATACCTGTATAGAATCCTTCACGTAGACCCGTTAATAAATTGTTAACAAATTGTCTGTCCGAATGACCTTGTAACTCCCAATTTAACCACTCAATATTAATGGGTGTAGAAGCAGACATATCTAAACTTAATGGATCTAGTCACTTGGATAAGGCGGACGATGGTCTCGGGGTTTGCTTAGGTGTAGGTGTAGGAGCAGACGGCACGGAAGACCGTGGCAAAGGTTTATCAGTAGTTATAACATGAGCAAAACGACAACTCTCTCGGACACATTTTCCAGCCAAGAAATTATTACTCACTTCTCGTCCTCTAAAATAAAGAATTGGTCTACCATACGAATCGATTCAATTTCCGGCAGCAGATGCAGCAGATGTGTTCCCGACAGAAGCACTTGTCTAACTAAATCTTCTCGTTGAATCACGATTGACTAGTGATGTTGATTTCTTTGTAGAATTGTCAGGCAAAGGGCACATCTCGGTCGTATGCCTTGGACTTTTGCAGGTATCGCACACTTTGATTGGTATTCCATTGCAAATTGTTGTGTAGAGCTTTTCATCTCGAACTGACCAGTCTACCGTAAGACCATGAACTTGTTTAATTGTTGCAGCTTTATTTGCAAAGGCCTTGTGATACCCGTAAAAAGTGTCACCTTTATATTTTGCAGATATGTCTATTATATCTTGCATGTACCTATCGAGTTCTTTCCCGCGATCATCATTTTCACAAATTACACTTTTATAGATGTTGAATCCTTCTATGAATTCTTGAATTGTCAAGTTTCTATTGATACGAGGGTCACGAGGTTTTGTGTAGATTACAGTTCCTTCGATATCGACCTGCTTTAATTCTTGCTGATGCTCAGTACTACCTAACAGCGTAGCTAAATTAACATATTTACCTTCTTGTATAGCCTGCCTTTGAGTTTGAGTAATATTCCGTATGTGTGGAAACATATCACAAGTAATCCGAGTCCTCGCATCAGTAGGTGCATAGCTAGACGTAGCGGGAGCAGAATTCGAAGAAGCTGCTAAAACTTCCTGCAACAATTTTCCTTGTTGATCAACAGTTTTACTTAAGTTTTGAACCGTGCTCACTAGAACGGATAAATCTTCACGCGATGATTCAGCAGGCCCTTGGTCGGGAATTCTTATAACCTCCGAATTCTCCTGGAGTAATTCCTCAATTTGCTTTCTATTAAATGAATCGGGGGCGTTAATTCCCTTGTTCTTTAAACGCCTTTTTAGTTCCTCCATTGTCTCTTCTTGCCTTTTTGATTTTTTGGAGGGCTCCCCCAATGTTGTAGTGCGGGGAGTTTTTGACTTTCCCCTGTGGCATTGTCACAATTGTCACAATATAAACAATACAATGTATAATTCTTAAAAAATATTTGCGATAAAATGACAGTCACTGTTTGAACAAAACAACTATGAAACTGACAGGGTATGTGCTATAATAGAAAGTTAATAAAGTAGGCGTGCCAATTTGTTTCCCATGACAAAGATAATGAAACTGATGGTTTTACCAGACTGTCTAGTGAATAGGAGAAAGTATGTTAACCTTTGGCAAGAAATTCTTCAGTCCATATGCAATGTTTACAATATGATTGAACTGACATTTAAATTAATGTTACACAGCTGTAACAGGGTTGGTAAATTCCATCGTATAAACAACATTAAGTTTCAATTAATGCTAATATCAGAAGTATTTCTATTAAGGTAGATCGACACTAATACACGGCGCATTTGTCAAACACACGTCGGCTGCGGAATTGACTTGATTTTCAAGCCGGAATATTCCTTATTTGGCTTTTTCGTTGTGACGTCATAATAGATTGATATACACTTTCCCACGAATTAGCTCGCTTTTCCCGAAAATATTGTCTATTTCGTAAATAATATAAAATATCTTTCTTAATCAAACGGTGACATGCAGATTTTTTAAGCCCAACATACAGCTGAAGTATATATATACTTCTGAATTATCAAAAAAAAATTAAAAATCTATCTGATATTTATTTCATATGAAAGTTTCACAAAAAGCATGTTCTCACAGTTCCCTATTTTTCTTTGTAAATATCGCTGAAAAATACTGAATTTGGCCTGATTTTCAAAGCCTGATAACGGGAAAAGATGATCTGTGACATATCATTTTTATTTTATTTTTTTGAGACAATGGACTAAGACCTACAAAATATCTTAAAATATAAAAATTCTGTCTGATATTTTTATTAGGATCAAACTACCTTAAGTACCAATGCCAAAATTTCCATATTCGGCAAAATATTTGGTTTTAAGGGTTATACTTTTAAAATGAAAATAAATTAACAACTCAACAGGTAGCAGAATTCTGTTTACTTTATCTTAAAGAACCTTTGGATTGCCGCAAAACCGTATCTCAGATTAAAAAAAAAACGTCGCTAAAAATTAAATTAATTTTTAAATCTGAAAAACAAAATTCTCGTAGTTAAAATTTATATTTCCTTAATTTTCAAACCAGATCCTATATCAAAAATCTGAGGCAAGCTTTTGTTGCATTTTGATGGTTCTTTCAGAAAAAGTAAACAGAATTCAGCTACATGTAAGGCTGTAAACATTATTTTGGTTTTAGAAATATAACGCAAAAATCTCAATTTTTTGCCAAATAGGGAAATTTAAACACTGTTTCCATTCTTTTTCTATTAAAGGCATTCTAAGTCAGGTACCGACAATTACCTTCCAAAGACTGCTGTGCTACCTTAACTGGCAAAGGGTTCTTACAATCACTGTCATAAAACAACAACTGAAGACAATCACAACATATAAACAACTACAGGGCACTCATCGAATCAATAATAAGAAACCTTGGCAAAATAAAATCATGAGGTATGGGGGACAATAAACGGGTGGTCAGAATAACATTTTGAGATTACGAAAAATATAAAAAAGCCAAAATTTTAAGATACGATACCATATGAGAAATTCTGTATAGAACTGCTACTGAACAATTACTGAAATTTATAGAGAGAATACATCGCTGATATGGGGAATCTTTTTTACGGACTCGATTCTTAAATAATTAATGAAGGGATATCCTGCATTCAACAAAAGAATTCTTCTAGCAAACACGTCGTTCCCTGCGTGAGTGTATCGTTTCATAGATTTTAATAATTTGACCCTCTTTTATTGTATTTATTTTGCAACATTCGATGCAGTGTCGACTCAAGGCCATGTGATACTTAATTGCAGGCTAACTGTTTTCTGTGTAATTCGTACCCAAATGAACATTATTCAACCATAGCATTTTTTACCAAGCATTTCTGTATTCATCCCTGTGTAATTGTAAAATTTTTATGGACAACGGTTTCGATATCAACTTTAATTTTTTTCCACGCAATCATACATTTAGCTTTATTAAAAAACAATGACGAATTTCACATGCTGTAAACCATGAAGTATAATTCAACCAATTATAACAGAAAAAAAAATTAACACCGAATGCAAGTTATATCACTTTGGAAGTAAAATCCAACAAAGCAAATCAGCAAATCAACAATCCCTACGATATTATTTTTTTGGGGTATAAATTCACCATGAAACCACACATTGAAAGCAAAAAAGGCACAAAATATCATAAGGAGGAGTTAATCAAATAGAAGAAATCAATTTTAATATTAGTTTGATTTATAAATACTATCATCTAGTTTGTTTATAAATACTATCATCTCTTCTTCAACGTGCAATATCTTTAAAGAAAAAAAAAAATAATAATAATAATTCGAAACGGTAGATATAGTCGATTATGCAGTATCAAAATTCACAGTAACTTCGGTATTTTGTTAGTCGTTATATTTCTTTTTACTTCGATCACTCCATCAACGCCTGAATGCGATGGATATTGAAACGCGTTAGAATAAAAATATACATCATGGATAGACCTGCAAAAATATGAGTGAAAAACGACTAGATTGTGTCACATTTGAAACTGAAATTTTTGTTTTCATTGCAGGAACAGTCGTTACAAAAAAAAAAAAACAAAAAACAAAAAAAAATGTGCCGATTCTTTAAATTTTTGGACGTTCGCATCTGGACAGTCTCAGATGAAAGAAGAAATTTGATTGGCTGACGCTTCCAATGAACAAACGGAATTTAACCCCCGAAAGTAGAGAGAATCGGATACGGAAGGGCCTGTATTATTCGGGTTATATAGGACAGAGATAACTAAATTGATCTTAGAAATCACTAAAGATGTCTTGTCAATTCAATTGTCTGTTTTATAAATAATTCTAAATATTAAGAAAATACAAAATAAATTAAACCCTGAACTACAATGAAGCAAGCGAATCCAGATCCAGTACATTTTTACGAAGAATTAACGAATTTAATTATTGATCATATAGGGAAACATAGTGAAAATTTTCAACAAGAGTCTGTCAACGGTAGCTGTATCGCCTACCTTGGCCGTGGCTTACATGCTTTCCCTATCGACCTGTCATGAGTAGACCTGGTGATTTACTAGATATAATGAACCACAGATGACAGAGTGTATAACTTAACTATTTAATAGAAAGCTGTTGTGTTCTTACTTTTTTTTTTACAACTTTTCATCTCATAACTTCATGTTGCATGATGATCAATTACAACTGCAATAATGAGGTAGACACAGAAGTGCACGGAGTCAGGATTACAATACGTAAAATAACTAAATTTGCATTTGTTTAAGCACGTTTCAAAGTCTTGTTGGGTTGGCTATTTATCAGTATAAATTTCTCAGACAGAAATTATATAGCAACGGTGGAAAAAATCTTATCTGTTGGTCGATTGAAAACCATGTCTCTGGAAAAAAACGACACAAAATTAAAAGGTATGTGCTTTGAAGGCATAATATTTATACAAAGAGTTGGTTTAAATGTGTGCACATACATGTAAACGAATTATCGAAAACTTTATAAAATATGTGGCACTACATGTATCTAAGTGTAACTTTCGAAAAATTGGGCAATTTAAATCAAATATGGATTTGTTTGACAACGTATCTGTGTTCAATTACAATAAACTTGCATTCTTTACTCACAGATAAAGCTGAAAAAGACATAAGGTAAATTTAAAAGACCTTAAAAATATACGTGCGACTTCAGAAAAGTAAAGTCTTGCATTTCAATTTTGTTTCAGTAGAAAAATATGTAGAGAACATGAAATATTGCTGATCACTAATAACATTTTTCAATTTACCTTAGATGCAAAAGTGCCTTGTATATGTTCACAACGATGGATTTTAGCATATGCGTCATTCCTTGGATTTTTTTGTCTTTATGCAATACGATTTAATTTATCTGTCGGCATTGTATGCATGGTCAAGTCAGATATTGATAATAGCTCTGCAGTAAATTTCTCTGATATAACTTCCGGCTCGTGTCCAGGAATAGTGGAAAGTTCCAAAGCTGTAAATGAGGTAATTAAAAAATAAAGTATAAGATATGTAGCAATAAGGATGTGATTAAAATAAATCTGTAGTTAGTGTCAAAATAACATTGCTAAATGTGTTGGCACTATGGTCATTTGCAAATCTTCAACATGAAAAACAAAATATTGATTCTGGAATTTCAGTAATTTTTGAACTACGAGATTAAACTTTTACCTCAAGGTCATTTGAATGATAGAGATGAATATCTTTAAAAGGTTTCAGTTGAATAAAAAGAGTTGAATGATGGGAATTAGTTTGTCTTTACGCTACAAAACAAGGAAAACCTAATTCTTAAACGTGAAGGAGTAAATACATTTTTGTGGCTACTTAATATTCGCTTTAAATACAGTTATTCTGAAAGGTGCCATGAAAACCTTTTAAGTTAAATGATCTGACTGCGAATATAACAGTGCCTGAAAGGAAAAATCGCAACATTAATTGTTTGCATTACAATAGACATTTATGATTACTGTAAATGCTTGTATTAAGATTATTTGAGTTTATTCAAATGTGCCAACCTTGATTGCTATACAAATAAAGTCATCATAGAATTACAATTTAAAATTGTTGGCACACTTTTATTGTTCAGTCTTTTACCAAACTATTAGAATATAGTAAAGTGCTTTCCACCAATCAGATAACAGGATTTCAGTTGTCTTACTTGTGAAGAACATAAGAAATCAATGGCATGTTCTTACTTAAGGATTATCTATTGTATTTTACATGTTAGGGTCAGTCATCAGTCAACTTGCTTATTTTGCCCAAACTATTAAGCAATATTCAACACAGCTCCACAGTGATCATTTTAATGAACATTCAAATAAAAGTGGGGAACACAGCCACACATCATTGTTTCCTATTTTAAAGTCGTAGAATAAACATACGTAAAGTTTGATTATATGTTAAGTTATATTTTCATATGAAATTTGCATCTTGCCTCCATCGACATAAAATGATTCTACATACTGTTGTCAATACAACAACTTAAAATTAAATTACAAAATAACGAAAGACTGTTGTCGGTATATTCAAACATAATAAAATAGAATCACATTGAAACGTACATAACGGCATACTTTTCTTTTGTCCAAAAGGCGTGGGCTTCAATATATCTTTTTTTCAGCATGCAGAATTTGACTGGGATAAAGACACTCGTTCGTATGTCTTGTCGTCATTCTTTTACGGATACGTCATCACACAGATTCCTGGTGGTTGGCTTGCTGACAAGTATGGTGGAAGACGTGTTCTTGGAATAGCTTTATTGATATGCGGGATAGGTACAGTCCTAACTCCAATTTGTGCTAGAACGACAGTTACATTGGTATATATTGTGCGGGCCATACTTGGACTAGCATCCGTAAGTACAAAATATACTCTTTGGTATAAGAACAGAGCATTGAATCAGTGCTTCAGATTTGGATTTAATTTGATTTTTTTTTCTTATCTAGCAACGAATTTTTCATTGTTCAGTTTAGACTTGTGAATGTCAGGAGTAGAGTCTGTTTTCTAACAATAAACATTTGTTTTTTTTTGTTTTTGTGTGTCAGACAACATTATTTTTGTATGTGTCCGATTTCGTTCCAAATATTCCACGGATATGCACAATATCAAACCCACCTAAGTTGGTTTAAAATTCGTCTTATTTTCGCGGTTTGAGTGCCCTTTCGAGTTCATTTGACTGTGCCAGATGGTTTCGTCGTTCGTCCGTCCGTCGTTATTTTTTCATTCTAAAATCTTTTCTTCTTGAACCACTAGACTGATTGGTTTGAAACTCAATGATCTATGACAACTCCTCTCTAACTAGCCTCATATTATTTTGATCTGACTGAAACATGGCCGCCGAAGCTTAAAAAAGAGTATAGGGGTACATGTGATGTTTTTATGTTATTTCTGAACGCCGTTACAGTTAACAAAAATCTGACAGATTGATCAGCATGACAAGATCTATATACCCAGAAATTTTTAAGACAATCTGATAACCAATGAAAACAAGGAATTTGGTCATTACAAAAACAAGAACACACACGGAAAAACAATGACAACAATGAATTGAGACACGCATAAGGAACGGAAATAAAAAATACGACATTCAAAACTAAGGCACTTATAGTGCGAATACCCCCCCCCCNCAAAAAAAAAAAAAAAAAAAAAAAAAAAAAAAAGAAACCGAGGGTGACCTGCAATACGATAGATGTTAGCAAAAAAAAATTGTTCGGTATATGAAGATATATCCGCACACTAATTTTGAAGAAAATCTAAATGCCCATACAGGTAATTTTCCTTTTATCGTCAATTCATTATGATTTTTTGTATATTGTGCCATATATTTCAAAAACAATTGAGATAGAAGATAAAATTTGCTTCCAAAAGTGTCCTGCATGTCAAGGACTCCATTTTGAGCCAATTGAAACAAGTTGCTTACCATTTAATCATGTATGAAATTAAAAGCAGGATATAATATAAAGCCTAAAATTACATATTTGGCACTATTAATAACAAATTCTTTATTCTTGCAGAGACATCCCTTTTATTTTCATACGACCGCAAACATTTTTGCGGTCGTATAATGGTATGGTGCTGTCGTCGTCGTTGTCGTTGTCGTCGTTGTCTGTAGACACTTTTGTTTTTGGTCAATAACCTTAGTTTCAGTTGACCAATCCTTATGAAATTTTAACACAATGTTCCTTGGCAAAAAGGAAGGCTTGGCTTAGTTTGGTCTTTGTGGCGTGACCCGTTTTAAAAAAAGGGGCCGAAAAGGGTTAAATTTGATGTTTTCACATATTTGAGTGTAGAATCTTTATTATTTATCGAATTTTGATAGGGTTTCTTTCAGTGTCCTCCTGAGGAAATTTCTAATCAGTAATATGCAACGGATTTCACATGGCATGTACTGTTTACGAGATAAATGGGGCCCAAAAGGGGCGAATTTCAAAAATTTTATTTTTTTTAATTTTTAGTCCGATTTTGATGCAGGTTTTTGCAGTGGATTCCTTATGAAAAATTAACATAGCGCTGCACCATAAGGGTTTGATATGTTGTTTCTTTTCCAAGTTATGAGGGGCCCAACGGGGCAAATATTCCAAACATGCAGAATACCTAAAATTTTTATTTTTCATCCGATTTCAATGGGATTTTTTTCTTTAGATTCCTCACATTGTAGGCTTTCAGGAATGTGTCAATGGATTTGGTGTAGCTCTTACCGTTTCCGAGCTATTAGGGGCCAAAGGGGCCAAAATTACAATTTTTAGAAATATGTAAAATCTTTCTTTTACATCAGATGTTGATGGGATTTTTTTCTTTGGATTCCTCTAAATGTTAGCTTTCAGTAGTATGTTAACGGATTTGATGTAGCAATAAGGGGTCAAAGGGGTCAAAATTGCAATTATTAGAAATATGTGAAGTCTTTATTTTGCATTAGATTTTGATGGGATTTTTATCTTTAGATTGTTCTTATTGTAAGCTTTCAGTGATATGGCAGTATATATTTTGCACTGCTCTTTGGTTTCCAAGCTATAATTGGTCAAAGGGGCCAAATTGCAATATTTCAAAATATGTGAAATCTTTTCATTGGATTTCAACCTGAGTTTTTTCTTTGGATTTCTTTTGATGATAGTCAACAGAATTTCTTAGCTCTTACAAAATCCTAGTAATAAGTGATTAAAAGGGCTAAGTACAAAATCGAGTTATTTTCTAACGTATCCTATTGAATCACATGATTCAAAATTCAGATGTAGCTGTACAAAGATCATAGTAAGGGATAAGCAATCAGCAGAGATCAGCAGCAGTCCCCGGAAACAGCGATCGTAAAGTCTAATTCGTTACTATTTTCAATTTTTTGTAATTGTTTACGCAGAAAATAAATAAATACATGAAAAGTAGATCGACCTCTTTTACGTTACTATCTGACAGTCGATATTATTAGCATTAGTGATTTTTTTCACGGCAACGTGGACCAACACAAATTCAAATGAATTATAACTACATAATGCATGTTTTATGAAAAATGTATTTGTAAATCAACTCTATTGCTGTCATCTTGTATTTGTATATTATTATTGTATAGAGAGGATTATGTTCATTCTAAAAATAACGTGTATCCAATCCAATTTTTTTTTTACCATTAAATAAGTTTAAACTTAACATTCCGTTATATAAGCATTAGGTATTTTAGTCAAAAGCCGGTGAAATTCCATTCATACATGCTTTGGTGTCCTATGTGAAATAATAATCTATCAACCGTTTGCACATTAGATAAAAACGTTCGTTTATACATACGTTTGAGCGTTCGTGTGTACGATAAGAGCGTTCGTTTGTCTGCACGCACGATAATAGCGTTCGTTCGTGTGCAAGATATGAATCGTTCGTTCAGACGATATTGCGTGCGTATAGCCTTTCGTTCGTTCGTTTATCGTGCATCGTTTATCGTGCGTTCGTGCACCGTTTTTCGTTCGTTTGTATATCGTTCGTGCAGGTAAGATAAACGAATCAGGGGTGTAACAATGTGAAATAAAGACATAACAAGTACATAAGAACGGTTATAATTATAAAACCGGAGCAGACACCAGTCAGGATTCTAGGACTGTTTGAAGTCTGCATTACGTTAACTTATTTTACAACTGCTCAAATTGCTGCTCTAAAAGTTAAGTTGAACAATAGATTATGGTTGCACCCACTGTATAACAAGTACATACAAAGAGATTCTTATCAATATTTGCTTTTGGTTTGTCAAGACAACATGTGTTTCCCTCTGACTCCGTTTATAATGTAATGTATCAGTTTTCAGTTAACAATGAAGGTATATGTACATTTTCAATGTGCTTGATAACTAAACTTCTGGCAGGTTATCTTTATTTTAGTTTGAAGTAAAGCTTTTAAGCTTAGTTTGAAAATTGTCTTTACACTTTTATCTTTTTTTTTTATAGTTTTCTTTGTATCCTTTGTGTTTATACTCTCAGCCTTTGGAATAATAATATTTCGAACTTTCCCTTCGTTGGAAATTTAGAATTTAAGACCTAATCCATGTAAGGGTCAGGCAGTAAGCAGCACATCAAAATTTTGAATTTAACCTTGTTTGGTCTAAATGCCTTTATTGGGACCCTTAAAGTGAAACTACACTCAAAAATGAAAATTTGATATGTTGTTCTTTACGCATTAGATATTCATAATACTCCGATATTAATATTATATTTTAACAGATAAAGTACTAAAGGCGAATACAAAATTGATATTTTATCGTTGTGGGGACAGCCATTTTGAACAGGTCGACGAATGGTCAGTAATGAATAACTAATAACCGAAATATATAGAAAAAGAAATAAACTACAATGGCCAGTAAGACAGCATTTCTACTACACAATTCTGTCAAATAGCATGATTTTTTAAGTACAGTATTTTCAATACATATATATTTTCCTCGTTTTAGTCAGAGAAACATAAAACGTATGTCTCTCTTAAGAATAAATTTAATTTTATCAGATCCATACACAATCTCGTCTATTTTAATAATAAAAAAAACCAGACTGATTTGTTTCAAACGATTGTAAAGTGTGTCAGATGACAAGATTGTATATTGTGTGTCAAATAGCCACATGCTGGCACGAGACATGTTGTATAGGTCACCTGCTGATCGGAGATGGTAGAATATACAACAGGTACAACAGGTGTCTTTTGGCAGTCCAGGTATTATTTTCAAATCCATACACATTTGAAGTGTGTTCCCGTGATTTCATTCCTGTGGACTCTTTTCGCAAAGAAAAATAATGTAAAGCATTGACCTTCCTCGGAACAAGCATTTATTAATAATATCCGTAAGAACCAATTATGTATGTCATAATTATTGCATATTTTGGTAGGAAAATCTTCCCTAAGAATATATTTTTGTCCATGTAGTGCGTTACAACCGAGCATAATTCGCAGATCGTGATGATTTCTTAGGCAAAAGCCGACTGAGTTATTTCGCTTTTAAAGTCAGACGCGTAAATGAAATGTATGAAACAGCTGTCCTAGTGATCTGCAAGAAAAAAAAAAACAAAACAAAACAAAAACAAAACAAAACAAAGAAAAAAAAACAAATCAAAAACAAAAACAACGATGCCTGGAGTCATCAATATTAAATGAAAAAGAAAGAGTTGACATGTCTGCAGTGTTCCTTCAAACTTACGAAGAAAGTGATACGAGGCGAAGTCCAACCAACAATTTTGGCAAACTGACCATAGTTGCATCTTATGTCCAATAAAATTACGAGTCAGGTGTATTAAGTGAAGCAAAGTATGTTCTAGTTTACAACGATCTGTTGGTGTGTAATGCATAGCTTGCAAGAATATCATTTCAAAGTACTTACATTAGTGTGGTTTTTTTTTTAAGATATGCACTAATTCTTCGCCTTTCATGTCAACAATGGCCATTCCTCTTCCTTTGATTCAGGAGGTTGAACATTTTAAAAACCATTTATCCGTCGAAATACTTGTCAGAATACCAGTTTACTCGACGTGCTAATTTTCTCGAGTTACAAGAAAACTGCAAAAAGGCTGTAGGCTGTAAAAAGCGGCATAGAAACATACAACCGCTGTAATTTGCACGATGTAAAATCACATTTTTGCATATGTTTTTGAACATTTTACTAAAATATGGTAGATGCATTTATTCAAAACATTATTTACGTTAAAAGTAAGGGGACGATCATTTCACATTTAATTTTCGGAGGGGGGGGGGGCGTTTGGGCGATTTTGCAATTACATAATTTAATCTTGATGCCAGTGATAATAAATATTATAATTCGAATTATCATTAAAATAAATAAGTTAATTTTGATTTGCAGAATACATTTTTTGTTACTAATGCAAATAAATAATTCTATGTGACATTTGGTGAAAACAAATAATTTGTCCGAGATTTTTGTGAAAATAAATAAATTTTCTGGGCAAAATCGCCCAAGCCCTCCCCTGAAAATCAAATAGTCATCCCCTAAATACAAAAGATTTATTGAATTGTCATTAAAAGGGTGTACTGTCAGTTTTACACCTTGTTTGTCTGCCAGGTGACACATGATTTGAATACACAACTAAGTCGTTCTGGATGCCGACCGTTAATTAATGTTTGTTTCTGTTAAATAATTCACAAAATTTTTAAGGTATTGGAGAAGCTATCATACGTTTCATTGTTTATGTAAAAAAAATTAAATGAAACAAAATGAATACATAAATAGACAATCTAAATGTTACAAAATCGAGGGCACAATAGTTTCTAGTGGAAGACGCTCTTCTTGAAAACTTACTAATAAAACATTACTAAATTGACAGATTTTAATTTAATTTTGTGGTTTGTAATCGGTCTAAAATACAGAATGCAACGACGATTTGGTTATCGATACGATTTTCATCTTATTTACAAGTCCTATCCTCCCACCAAAGCTTGATAAATTTTCGTTCAGTACTTTTCAGAAAGATAATTTTCGTGAGTTAAGCCTGATTTTTTTTTAATCAATGACATTTTGATTAAAATGGCATGTTGAAAATTAGTTCTTATCTATTTTAATACTTCTATCAAGTTTTATTTATTTATATATAGTTTCTGTTTGTATCGACTCGCTGTGTATTTCGTTTTATTCAGAAAAATTACAGGTAAACGATTTCCCTCAAATCATCAATGTGACCAATTATCCAATTAACGCAAGTAGCAATAAACAACTATTGTGACCGTCTACATCAATGGTTTCAAATGCCCCAGGTAATATCAGAGAATGTTACCTGTTGTTTTTTGTTACATTTTTGTGTAATTATTTTATGGCAACACATTCCATATTTTCTTCAATAAACACAGACGAAGAAAAACACATTTCTTTGGGATTTTGTAGACATTTCGGATGCATTATTGTGGATATTTAAAAATAAATAAATGAATAATATGCATAAGGGAATAAAACGAAGTTTTTTGTAACTGCATTTTGCATGCACACTTTCAGTTGCAATAGTTGGTACATCGTAGTGATCTTTAACAGTATGGTTAATGATACGAAATTTTTGTCCAATCAAACGGTTCATAAGCAATCATGTTATTAACACGTGGTTAAAGTATCTATGACGTATTGAGATACCGAGAGTGATCCTGATTTGAGAAAAATTGAATACAAAAACTCAAATTTCTCTAAAACCACTTAAAAGATCGAGGTCGGGTTTTCACCAATCGATATAGAATAACATTCTTTTCCACATATGTAATTATGGAAAAAGGGTGTAGTTTCACTTTAAACAAATCCTGGAAGGTCTTACATACATCTTAATGTACAAGGACATTTTTTACTTGTAATAGAGTGGATAATTTGGCGGGAAAATGTTCCCGTATTTTTTCCAGTACAACGTAACCAAAATTCAAATGATCATATTTCAAAAGGTCAAAACAATACAACAATATGTTTTGTAAAAACGATTTTTGGGGTTAAGTTTTATTTATTTCCATGTCCAAAAATTTGCTTTTTACTCATGTCCAACCAATCTTATGCAATATTCTTGATTGGTGTAAGAATTTTTCTTTTTTTCTCTTTTGCTTTTTTAAATTTGAACATATATTTATGAAAGCCCGACGTACAACCACCGTCCGGATGAAAGGAAGAATCATTTATGTGTTTATTAATTGTATCGTGTATTTGCTTGTGTATCAATCTGATAGCGAGTTCATATATTTGCCATATGCAGGTATCGTCTTTACCTGGGACCAGTAAAACTCTTCGTCCACACTTAGACCAAAACCATATATACACATTAAGTGTTTTCATAATTCTATAGTTGAGGTTAAAAAACGTTGCACTTTACATGTATCTCCGCAAATTAACATTTCATCTCCGTGAGAAGGTAAAATATATATTTCAACTGCACGAATTAGAATTTCATGT
>MJUU01040337.1:0-10304 GCA_002080025.1 Modiolus philippinarum
GAAGAACGCATTTACCTCTGAAGAACAAAACGAAAGTCCTTGGTGTTCCGGGGCATCTTCTGTAAGTTCTGCGATCATTGTTTGGTTAGCAGGACAACTTGCATTTTACTAGCGCTACATCTAAGTCAATTGCAATTACGCCCGTACAAATAAAGAGGAATGTTTTGACAGTGCTCACGTGTTAATTGTAGGGTTGTCGGGGATGGCGTAGTGTTTGATTCATAAAAACAAAATTCTTTTTTAATGACATTTGAGATTTTCTTATGCTTATGGTCTTATGTGACTGTATAGTTAAAGACTCCCTGTACTTCTTTTCCCAAATATCACTTATTTATCGTTTTCATGGACTTGTTGCTGTCTTCAGTCGATGGTTGTGAATAAACATCCAATATTGTTTCCAACGGATACTGTCTTTTATCTGCAGCATACATCAAGGCCAATTTAGCATCATTGTCCAGGGCTCTACATTAAGGCATGTCCGACTTGTCCGTACCAGTCCAAATTGTAATTGGACAAGTAAAATTTCGATTTACTTGTCGAAAGGACATGTAAACAATTCAAATAAAATGAAAATCTGCACTGTTTGGACAATTAACAATTCATTTTGGACAAGTCAATCGTTATGTTACTTGTCCGACGGAGAACTCCAAATAAAAGTAAATGTTAAAGGCCTGTAGTCCCTTTTTTTTAAACGTTTGGCCATGTCTTGATCTTCCTGTGTACTGAGCCGTACACATATCTTCAATCCAGAATACCTAATTCAGATATACCTCTTTCATCCTATCCTTCTATTCCTGGAATATATTTGTCTATCTAAATCGACGTGCTTTATCCAAGTCATGTCCAGTAGTAATAAATTTTCAATCTTCTGTTCGTATTCTTACTGCATCAAGTACTTTAAGAGTTTTTTGGAATATTTACGGTTCTGGTAGGGAGACTTCAAGTGACGTAATTTCCGGTTCACATTATTATTAACCTCACATCTGGATTACCTCAAACGCGAGTCGATCAGTGTCTGTCTATATACTAATACTCATTTACTTGCATATATGTCAGATAATTTTTGGACCTAACCAATCGATTCAGATAATGTAACTGTAATATTCCTATCAGAAATTACACCATACAATACGACTATATTTGACAATTTATATTATAGTGTTATTAAATGGGTATTTTCATATTAATCCTGTATAATGTCCAAGTACAGTCGTATTGGGTTGAGGTCACCTGTATTGGCCCGAGGCGAAGCCAAGGGTCAATACAGGTGATCGAAACCCAATACGACTGTACGAGGACATTATACAGGATTAATATGAAAATACCCATTTTATGACACCTTTATTAACTAATGACTTAAAATTTCAGGCATTATCTTTACCAATCTTAATTACAGGATGCCAATTTCGATATTACAAAGTCAAGGCAATATAAAAAAGATTTCTATTGAATTTTCAACTTGTAGTAGAAAAAAATATTGCACTATCATGTTGTTTACAAATCCCCTTGATCTGGTTTGGTGTCAATCGTACAAGCTGAAACGGGATGCGGCTGACGAGTACTATTTTTCTGCTGACAAGTAATATAACTGAGTGATAATATTTGGAACATTATCAAAGGAAATCTTCTGGGTTGTGCTGTGTTTATTTTTTATTCTCACCCTCAGTAATTAAAATCAATAGACAAAAAGAAAAAAAAAGTTAACATATGCGAGAACGACACAGAAAACAGAGTGTAACTAAACCAATATGGCCGATTCATTTATACAGGACATTTGCCCTGTATTAATTTTAATACAGAGCATCTGCCCTGTATAAATTTCTATACAGGGCATTTGCCCTGTATAAATTCTATGTGCCAAAAACTTCCGGTTATATTAAATGGGCAAATCACACTGTATTTTAAGTCATCAGTTAATAATGAATTTTATTTACTTCTATGTCCTGACATAAATTTTTATTACTTGAAATGTTTAACGTCTCAATATAAACTGAACAATGAGTAGAATGTCGTATTTTTGCATTAAAGAGGTTCACTCCTAAATTTGAAAATAAATAGGATTTCAGATAAATGGGAGATATTGTTAAAAATGTAAAAAGGGGTAATTCAATTCAAAAAGTTTGATAGATTCACGATCTTGTTTTTGAGATATGAGTGATTGCAAATTTGGCGCGAAACTGAACTGAATTTTTGATAGGTTAAACAACAGCAAGACTTTACCCTAAATGGATGAGACAAATTAATTTTCTTTGACAGAATGCCAATAAAGATGTATAAACTGAAATTATGGATAAGAATGAAGGGGACTATTGGCAAGCAGTGTAATAATTTTCAATGGATAAAACGGATTGGTCAACCTTGATTGGTTATCCTTGGACGTTGGCCTTGGTCAACCAATCTTAACCAGGTCCGTATAGACATGAAAAGAGTCAATAATTGTATAAAGTACACCTTCTCAGTCTTTACAGAAACGACCCGAAGTCGAATGACAAATGTCTAATGAGCAAGTACCTACCAAAATAAATATATGGATAGATTTTATCTGCACTGAAAAGACATAAGTTGTCGAGATGCGCATATGCAGAAAATGAATTCACAGTTACTTCGGTATTTACGGTTATGGATACAATATCAGTAATCGAGGCAGAACAATTGAAAAAAACTAGAGGCTCCAGCACCGACCCTGTATCTCTCACCAGACAAAATACTTAAAAAAATGTCTATTTACAAATGTTGTCTACTTTCTAATGACCTCGATAGGTACATAGTTATATACAATGCTTATACTTTCAATACTTCAAGACTTGCCGGCTTGTCTTATGAAAAACAATAAAGCAAACTTCTATTGCTTGGTTTTACCAAGTCGTTGTAGAGACGTCGTCTCATGTGCATTTACTCCATATCGTTTCATGGTTTATTGAGACATAAGTTGCCGAAATGCGCATATGTAGAAACCTAATTCACAGTAACTTCGATATTTTGTTATTTATTGCAAATCCATATCCATAGTACATTCCCAAGACATGAACTGACTCATGAAACATGGGTTTTTGTTTTTAAAAAGTAGAGCAGATGATCAGAAATGATGCTTTTCATAGTTTGTCAGCTATTTAGCCGGATTCAATTGATACACGTATATTCAATTTGCTTCAATATTTTCGGAGTTGATTATAAAAAGATGTTTAATATAGATTCGAGTCTATGTTCTACATCGGTACCCATTTTTATTGGATCACAACAAGAGACAGACAAGGGTAATCTACATGCGCCTTCTTCGTTCGCAGGTAGTGTTTTTTTTCTTTTTTTTTTACAATACGAATACGTCCCCACAACTTGAACATTTTTAAGGCCTACAGAGCCATAAATCCGTGACAAAATGGCTGAGAAAAAAAATCCTTTCGCACAACAACGTCAACAAGGTATTGTGATTAATAACTTGAGGAAGTTTTGTTGGTGTTATATGAAGACGCAAGAGAAGTGGGAATTGTAGAGAACAGTCAAGTTTCATTTGGTAATAACTTGATTAGAGATATTAGAGAAATGGTGCCTAGAAATCTTTTTTACTAAATTTAAGGCGCAAAGGGCAACAATTCTGTAAAAAGGGTTCACGGATCATTCTGAAAACACAACTTAGCCGCAACAGGACATTATATGATAAAACAAATAAGTGAAGTTTCAATCCAATCGGACCAAAAAATGAAAGACTGTTGGTGCTAAAAAATTATTACACACAGACGACGAACAGACCAAGAACAGAAAAGACAAAAAAAAGATAATATCATCTTACAATCATGACAATAGGGGCGAGACACGTAATAATAGAAAAATGGGGAATTTAAATATGTAATTGATATTACGAAATCGGGGCAAATTGTGTACGGGAATTTGCCCTGGTCATGCGTATTTACCTGTACTGTGTACAACCATAGACTTAACAATGTTATGAGCGTTAATCCGTATATAAGTTTCTGCTCGTTTTTAAAATTAAAGGTGTATATATCTGTCTCTGCAATTATTATCATGAAACATTTTATATCTAAATAAGGGACCGACCATTTAACTTGAAAGGGGGGGGGGGGGGNAAAAAATATTTTGGATCTGATTTTATGTGAAAAAAATATTTTGGCTGCCAAAATGATGAAAAAAAAATTTCTGAAGGAGGCTTTCTGGTCCAAAAAATAATGTTAATTTTGAAAAAAAATATTTTGTTGATACGCATGCCAAAAATAAATAATTTGTTTCTGTCCAGAAAAAAAACCATAACCCCCCCTCAGGTTAAATGGTCGGTCCCTAAGAAAACCAAAATATTAGACTTAAAAGTGAATTGGTGTGAGAAATACAAATACAAATCATTATCGCGATAATAGTTCTATTTCTTAATGAAGGCGGAGTTCCCAATTCGACTTCACGTTTTATACGCTCATGCAAAGAAAGCAACTCAAGTTAACGACAAATTTTATTTTTCCATTTTCAGCATAAATTAACCAATTAGAAAACAACTTTCTATTGTCTTGTACAGTTTCAAAACTTCATCTCATATTTAGTCATATTTACTGACTTTAGCCGAAGCAGACAGTTCTCCGTCTCGACGCTGTCTCGAGTGATATTTTTCTTCATGTGATATTTTTTCGTCATAACACCCTCCACTGAAAGCAGTATGTTTATAATACTAATCGGTAAAATTCGTTCTCAGCATGTGATATTTTCGCGGTTGCTATGCAAAAATATGACATGTTGCTAGGAAAAGCCTGTGATATTTTCGTTGCTACGCAAAAATATCACATGTTGCTAGGGGAAGGCGGATCAAACAAAAAACACTGCAAAATATACCACATTGAGGAGAACCAATCAAATGACTGGATTTTATCAGAAATTTGCATGAAGTATAATAAAACATTTTGTCGTATAAATATGACCTTTTATATGAAATGCTTACCCCTTCAGAGCACCTGATGTCACTCTCGGTTTTCATGGTACGTGTAGTTCACTCTATGCATGTTCAGAAATGTTTGGAATTTTTTATATACCCCCCACCCGGTCGGAGCTATGGTTGAAATTGGCAAATCACCTATTGAAAAACAAAAACGGAAAGGGCATATACCCTTTTTTTTTACTAACACTACTACACGGAAGACATGGTGAAAAATAATAAGAAAAAATATAAACACCTTATTATTGTACTAGCTGTGTACAATATATTTTTCCGGCTGTAAAGCTGTTCAACTGACAATGAGTAGTAACAGAAACTTAATCAGTTTCTCTAAACATCAAATAAAATGATTATGAAAAAATCAAATAAAAAAAAATAATTGTAAACTAAATGAGGACACGACGGAAAAGCACATGACAACATAGATACGATAGTCCACTGCTCTCCCGTTAGGGTTACGATTCGGTCCCATTGTTCGTAATGGAGCAAAATAAATTTCAATTTACATGCGAAATACCTACTGATATATCAACATTTTCAATTTTTACTGCTTATGAATCTTATATTTCTGTTCAAATATTTCCTGAAGTGGCTCAAAACGTTCTTTTTCGAAACACGATTTCAAAATTGTTCTCCAAGTTTCGGCCATTTTGAAATTTATTTTGAAGAATCTGATCGGATGTCGGATTTTAAAACCAATTCCGGACATCTCCGGATTATATCAATGTCAAATTCCGGTCGATAACCGACATTGATTTGAGGAATCCGTGGCAGCATTTTTTTATTTTATTTATTAGTTTCTGTCAAACCGGCGATTTACTTTTCAAAACCTTCGCTTCAGATTTTCATTGTGATGTAAAACACTTTTCATATGCAATAAATATGCATATTTTATATTGAAAATGGAGGAAAAATGTAAATTTGAGGATTTGTTACAATTAAGGGTCTGGTAAGCTCATAATAAAACAATAATTTTGCCCGGTGTGAATCACACCGGGCCTGCTCCATTACGACCAATGGGACCGAATCGTAACCCTAACGGGAGAGCAGCGGACTTAGGGTTACGTTATCGTATCTAATGATAACAGTCTTTGATCGGTTGATTACATTCTTAATTAAAAAAAAACAGTGAAAATATGTAATTCAACATTATATTCCAACACAATCAAAACACATAGAAATAAAGGTAAAAATGTAACAACTTACTTTGTGCAGGGTCAGGCTATTTTTTTAATCGGAAATGGTGTTCTTAGTTTTCTTTGTGAAATCGTACCTGAAACATTAAATTTTAATACGGTCAGGTGAACAGGTGAATAAACAACAAATCAATTGTACGAAAGCCTTTTGACGTCAAAATTATAACTATCGAAAATTACAGTAATAACAGAAACATTTTGATAAAGATTCAAATTATTCCCAACAGAAATATATATACTAGTATACTATGTGTGCTATTGATACCCTAACCGATTCAGACACCCCCCCCCCCCTTCAAGTTATTATATATGAAAAAGAAAGGAAATGGGGTAAATATCATAAACTATACTTATTTCACAATTTAATAATAATTGTATATAAAACTATATATTATATCTGTTTGCCCAAGTCCTCGAAGACGCACGACCACCTCCACGAGAGTACTCCGGTACGATGGTGAGGACTGGGCAACTGCACCGTTCAACGTGTAGAATGGGACTTGGTCTCTCGGGGCCAAGACATGCAGGCTAACGGCGGCGCATACCGTAGTTAGGGCTTTGAGTTCTTCAAAGTCCTTCTACAAACCGAAGTTCGACCCACCAAGGTAGCTGGATTGCGAAGTCTAACGACAGTCAACCAAACACCATGGGAAGAACAACGTTCCAAAATTATATTGCAATGGAGTGGGCGTCCCTCCAACCTAAAAATGCCGTGAGAGATCTATACAGGTATTCAAGGCAATAAACCACCATACTACTACTACTGTTTGCCCACATTGCAATCTTAATGAAGAAATTGCATCTAAGCTTCCATGCCTGTAAAACTTTATAGCTGATGTGCATGGCTATGCTATGATGATCTTATTGCCATCAATTGTCTGTCCATTGTAAACTTTTCATTCAAACATCTTCTTCTCTGAAACCACTGGGCCATTTGGAACCAAACTTGGGAACAATGGTCCTTAGGTGGCCCCATTAAAAAAAATGTCTGGCAAGTCTGTATCATATCCTAGATGACCGCCAGCAGGGAACGCAGTTTAACATTGGACCCTATGGGAAAGCATTCAAAGATCTCTGAAAGTACTGCGCCAATTAGAACCAAACTTTGTCACAATAGTCCTTCGGTGGTCCCCATTGAAAATTTTGTCTGGCCAGTCTGCACGTCATCCAAGATGGCCGCCAGCGTGGAACTTTGTACAAAATTGGACAGGATTGCAAAAATCTTCTCCTCTGAAAATACTTGGCTAATTGGAACCAAACTTAGTCACAATGGTCCATAGGTGGCCCCTTTTAACAACGTGTTCAGCAAGTCCACATCATATATCCTAGATGGCCGCCAGGAGGGAACATGTTTTTAACATTGGACCCTATAGGGAAACATATTCAAAGATCTTCTCCCCTGAAAGTACATGGCCAATTGGAATCATACTTAGTCACAATGGTCCTTACTTGGTCCCCTTCATAAAATGTGTCTGGATGTCCGCATAGCATCCAAGATGGCAGTCAGCAGGGAACATTGTTTAACCTTGGACCCCATGGGAAATCATTTAAAGATCTCTTCTGAAAATACTATGCCAACTGGAATCAAAGTGAGGCACAATGGTCCTTACATGGTCTTCTTCAAGAAAGGTGACAATTGGTCTACGCCCCATCAAAAATAGCTGCCAGTGGGGAACATAGTTTTAATTTTGGATCATATAACATCAGCAAACTTCAAAATGAGACCCTTAAACATTAATAAACAAATTTGAAAATGAGAACCTTAAATGATGTGATTATTTTGACTTATTGTGTCAGTCATGACCCAGGTGAGCGATACAGGCTCTTGAGAGCCTCTTGTTTTTTCCAAAGGTCGTCAACCTGACAATATCAATTTTACATATAATGGTGCTACAATTGAAATAGTGAAAGAATTTAATTATTTGGGGGTTCTTTTTTCAAAAGCTGGTTCTTTTAAATCTTGTAAGAAACATCTTTCAGAGAAAGCTACAAAAGCCATGTGTGAAGTAATAAGGAAAGGAAGAACTCGTAACTTATCGATAAGCTGTCAGTTGGACTTGTTTGATAAGTTAGTCAAGCCAATACTACTATATGGCTGTGAAATTTTGGGGTATGGAAATAACTCTATATTAGAAAAAGTACAACTAAAATTTTGTAAACTACTGTTACATTTAAGAAATACAACTACAACATGTATGTTATACGGGGAACTTGGCTGATACCCTATAGAAATCGATATAAAAATTAGAAAGGTGTCATTTTGGGCAAATCTTCAGACAGGTAAAGACTCAAAACTTTCATATCAAAACCTATAAGCTTTTGCGTAGTATGACTGCCAGTTATAATTTTAAATCTGATTGGCTTGAATGTATTAAAAATATTTTTAACGAATGTGGAATGCCGTACATATGGAGAAACGAACTGTTTTAGTACGACATGGCTTAAATTGTTTATTAAAACTTGCCTACAAGATCAATATAAACAAACTTGGCATGCTAATCTTGAAAAATGTCCATCTACCTTAAGTTATCGTATTTTCAAAGAAAATTTAGAGTTCGAAATATTTTGATATTTTAGAACCTAAAGATGTGTATACTTTTGTAGATTTAGAATGCTTAATCATAAACTTCCGATCGAAACTGGCAGATGGAATAACGTACAACGTGAGAACCGAAAATGTAATTTGTGTGATTTAAATGATCTTGGAGACGAGTTTCATTTTATATTTAAATGCAAAAAATTTGATAGCAACAGAAAAATCTGTATTGACAGAAAATTTTCTTCTAACCCAAATACTCTTAAATCTAAAAATCTGATGTCTTGTACAAAAAGGTCCATTCTTAAAAAAATTATGCTCATTTATAAGAACCATTAATTCCACTCTGGCTGTTTCCTAGGCTTAACAAACACACTCTTCCGTTTGTATATATTGTAAATAGTATCTATTTCTCATTGTCTTCTATTGTCATTGTTTATGTTGTTATTGTATGTCTGTATGTCTGTATACCATTGTACTGCAAAGGTTTATCAGAATATATATATATATATATATATATATATATATACCAAATGGCATGTAAATACAGATACTACAGAAACCATTTTTTTACTTGACTAAATATAAATAATCAAATAATCCAAAACAGGGGGGGGGGGGACACCAAAAAAATATATAAACAAATCCTTATATGGTCAACCAAAATATCTTTAAATGTACAATATGTAAACAATGATAGGTGTCTACTAGCCAAGAACAACAACTTATATTTGTCAATCATAATGCCGTATAACAGCAAAATGAACATTCTCATTACAATTTACTATTAAACTCAATTGATTGCTTTGATTGGACACGAACAAAATAGTTATTTCTATTTGCTTGTGCTTGCTCTAGCCCTGCAAGCGAAATATTCCATACTAAAGTTATTACTTATTAATATGAGGAAGGCACAGCCTTGAATGCCAGCGAAGAAATTCCAGACTTTTACCCAGCTTTACTACTATGCAGTATAGTGATTACTCGGAACGTTTAACGACAAGCGTGTTTTGAACGTTTCAATAGCGAAATTTCTGTTTTGAGCAGTAATCAGCGTCTTACATCACAACTCATTCGCTTTTGTCTAAGTACTTCCTCCAATTTGCACTACGATTTTGTCAACGATTTTGTCAACAGGCAACAGAATGAAAATACCGTCTCAAAATATGTTATGTTGAACACAGTTAAATGTAATATAGAGATAACCCTACTATATTTTAGGATCTGAAGGGGGGATCGTAGATTTGGTTCTCGTTTGCGCAGAAACGTTGCTATTGGTTCCGACGATAAACCTTGGATTTTTACCCCCTGAAAATTTTGACGATATCCAATCAAAATTAGCGTTACATACATATAAGAATGAAACGTCTCTGTGTTAAACCAAGCTTTTTTGATCGTTACCATGATTAGACAGGTCACATCCGCGGAACCCCCCTCTGGATGCACTAATGGATCATTACAATAAGATCGAGTGTTTATTATCGTATTGTCAAGCAAAGACAATAACAAAATCACACTTTTAATTTGGTCGGCTGACACTGAGTACAATTGATGAATATTTCATGTTTTCCAGGAGGGTCTGGTGATTTGGAGGATTTACACTGCTCAGAGTGATTCAGTTTTGCGATGTTTTTGTTTATTT
>MJUU01040339.1:0-39415 GCA_002080025.1 Modiolus philippinarum
CACTTTTTAATGAGAAAAAAGTTTATCATAGCATAAGTAGCCGAAATAAATAATAAATGTTAAAAATAGAAAAGAAAAAAATTCAAGTAAAATTAGGGAAAATAAAAAAATAACAAAAGGACAACAGAGGTGTTTCGTGTTTTTTATTTATGTTTATTGGTTTTTTTAGGGGGGTCGTTTTTTTTTATATTTTTCCCACCTCGATAACTAAATATCAATGTTGTCCACAAAAAACCTAATTCAAAAACAGTGCAAAACTGTCAGCATTATTTTAACTGTTGCATCCAGTTATCAAATCTTGATTCGAACATGTAGCTAAAGGGAATTTTTTTAATTTAGCAGTATTTCATATTTTGTACAACTTTTAATTCTGAGGTTACCAAAATATTCATTTGAAATCGAAAGTCATTTATATTATCTAGGTTGTACATAAAACAATGTACAATTATGGCCCGCTGTTAAGGGAAACATCCAGATTTTTCAACCCGAGGGGAAACCAACCCTCCAAGGGTTGACAAATCTGGATGTTTCTAGTCAAAGGAGGGCCATAATTGTTTTATTATATTTCAAATAGTTTCATTAATTCCAAATCAAGAGGTCGTATTATGGTTGAATGTCGCAAAGAAGACTGATATATTCTGCTTTTTTTTAGGATTTTACAGGGTTGTTTCTCTCTCTGACGTCATATCCGGGTTGTTCAGCGGGAAACAATAGGGTTGTTCCCACAGTGATGTCATATCGAGGTTGTTCGCTAAAACATCTGAATTATTTGGAAGTCAAAAACAACGGCGTAGAATACCGAAGGAACAAAGGAGTGAAATTTACAAAAATCGAAGTCCAAAGACACGGCCAAAACGAGAACACAGACAACAATGACGTTAGACACAAAACACAATGACGTTAGATAGGTACAAAGCACAGAAACAGAAATTACAACATTCAAAACAAAGGCACTCACAGTGTGAACTCCAGTAAAACTGAGAGTGACATCAGGTGCTCCGGAAGGGCAAGCATGTCCTGCTCTGTTAACAGCACCCGTCACACTGTGAGTGATTCAATCCGGGAAAATGTCAAAGTCGGTAGTCAAATCCGGGAAAACGTGAATCTAGCTGAAAATGTCCACTTTCATTTGGGATACTGACACGTCATATCTTTCAATGATGTTATGGTGACGGCCATAGAATTTCTTAAGGGATGAAATTAACATAGGTTGAACATAGGTTGTTTTTGCTCTGTTAAAAAAATCACTGTACAAAGTACACGCTCGACAGTAACGAATCAACTGTGAAATGTACACTCCATAGGCTGGAGAGGTAGGTATATTGCTGCTAAGAAAGGGAAAGTTCACAAATGATTGTTTTCATCATTTTAGATCTTCTCTTACTTAGTAAAATATAATAATTGGATATATTGCAGATGAAATAATATGAATACAATACATCGGCAATCGAATACCAAAGCAAGAATGAGAAAAGGGGGAATTCTAAAATCATAAATCCAAAATCACGATAATTCATACCCAACAAGAATTGAGACAGTATGACAAAGACAAAACGAATAATACAAAAATGAACAAGAGAACGCCACATAACTAAAGCAAACTATCTTATAATTTTTAAATTACAAGATACATAGTAGTTGACGGTCGTTACAAATATTATGTTCTTTTTCCGATTCGCAATATATATTTGATCATCTCAGTATAAGAAGATGAGTTCATCTGATAATTTGGTAAAAAGGGGCCATTTTTAATTTTTAAAGTTGTTAAGCAATTTTGAAGAAAGAAATTATGAAATTTTAAACAAATGGTGAAAACTATCAAAACAAATCACTGACGAAACAAAGCTACACTTCTCAAATGATATTAAGTAGCCAAACTTAAAATGCTGAGATACAAGGACTCAAATAGTTAATTAATGACAAATGACATAATAACTTGATTTATATTTAAGGAAAAGGGAAATATATTGCCAAACGAATGTACGAAGTTCATGTAGAAGTACGGCCCGTACTAAAATCCTTTTTTCGTATGTTTTGCTGTTGACTATTGTCAATTAAGAAATATTAATAAAAACATCAAATAAGCATATTTTTGTTGTAGCGTATAATGTAAAGTCTGATTATATGAATCTTTTTGCATATCAAACAACGATCTGATAAAACTACAATCCAATGTTTTCAGACAATTTTTGGAGTTTTTTGTTTTGTTTTTTGGCTTTTGTTTTTATTGGGACTACATTCAAAGTTTGAAACACATAATATGCTCTTAAGCTGAGTATTTTCATATGTATGGACAATACTAGACAGGGGGGGTCCAGGATGTTTGTTATTTTAGAATACCGCTTGAACAAAAATGATTATTTTGTCATTTGAAATCCTAAAAGTATACCAAAATGTGTAAAAAAACCAGGTTTATGGGTAATTCAATACGGAATTCCAACAACATTTTTTATATGTATTGTGAAATACATCTTCAAGAATTTGTTGTTAGTTTCAAAATAATGACATCAAGGTTTATACTTCCACACAAAACCCTGATTAATTTTGCAGGTAATGGAAGAAGTCAATACTGATGGCAATGATACAATATCCAGGAAGGAGTTCAGAAATGCCTTTAGGAAGGTAAGCAGTTGACATCTATATCATGAAATTTTAACAAAGATATTTTTACCGTTTTTGTTTTCGCTGCACGCAAAGAGACACAATCGTTAATCAAAATGCTTTAGAACACAATATCGCTACTTATTTTCAGTGTTTTTATATTGAAATAGGTCATATTTTAAACATTCTTTAATACAACAGCATTATTAATCAATTTACTGTGTTGCATAATGAAAAACTCCGAATCCACTGCAGTATGTGTTTTATTTCCTAGATTGATATTTCACGAAAAGATGCACGGCATCTTATATAAAGAAGGAATAAGTTAAATTTTAATTCTGAACATGGTTTAATAAACTGTTTACAAACGTATTGATGCGCAATATTATATAATTATTCATTCATCATATCACGTGTTTTTACACGTACAACTAGTAATAACAACGGCAGTAAAATACCGAAGGCACAAAGGACGGGTATTTACAAAAATCGTCCAAAGACACGGCAAAAAAGAGAACACAGAAAACAATGATGCTAGACAGCCATAAGGCACAGAAAAAAAACCCACAACATTAAAATCCAAGGCACTCACAGTGTGAAACCCCATGAAAATGAGAGAGATATCAGGTGCTCCGGAAGGATAAGTTTGTCCTGCTCTGTTAACAGCACCCGTCACAATGTAAGTGAATCAATCTAGGAAAGTGACAAATTCGATATAGTCAATGGTGAATAAAAGGACATGGAGTAAATGCAAATGAGACAAAGTCTCTACAAATACATGGTAAAAAACAAGCAAAGGAACAACGCTTTTATTGTTGTTCTTCACCGGAAAAGTAGTAAAAAAAGTAGAATTGTTGTTCTTCATCCGGAAAGAAGTAAAGCTAGCTGAATATGTCCACTTTCAGTTGGGACACTGACACGTCATATCTTTAAATGATGTTATGGTGACGGCGGTAGAGTTTCTTGATTCGTGAATTAAACATTGGCTGAACACATCCCTGACTAAGCAGGTTTTGTGACAGTGTTTTACTCTATTCAAAAAATCACTGTGCAAATTACATGCTCGACAGTAACGAATCAACTGTGAAATGTACCCTCCATAAGCTGAAGAGGTAGAATGTTGCTGCTTAGAAACGGAAAGTTCACAATTAAGAAGTTAAAATCATCACTCTTGTCATATTGCTTGGAATTTAAACTCCCATCTCCGTCAATATACAATAAAAGATCTATTTACAAAGCTATAGTGGGTGTATCAGTTGTGTCTTTAATTTCAAGCTCCTTGGAATAGATTTAATATAAATATTCCTTAAATTTTGGATTATTTAGAGAAAAAACATCGTCTATTTAGCGGAAGCTGAAATTAAAGGACTTTTCTAAATGATTTTGTTTTCTTTGTATAAACCCTTGTAAAAACTTGGCCTCATACGAGCATGGGACGCAACCTTCGAATTCGACAAAAATATTGTCGATCGAAAATTCCAACATTTTTATTACGTCAGTCTAAGTGTACTTTTTATCTGAATCAGTGTGGTTCTTAACAAAATATGGTTTGTCTTTCCCTACTACTAAAAAGGTGTATCTGCGTCCTCCATTTTTAGTGCAGATATATGTATGTATTAAACACACATGTCGTCTTGACGGTAACCTGATCTTTCATTCTTGTATCAAGATCTGATTGGTAATATTGACTGATCTATCACTGTACCATTAGTTAACTGAGTTACCTAATAATCATGTATTACGTAATGTTGATGGGTTTTATTTTTCAACAGAAAAGACTCATTCTTTACGGAGTTTACATGGCAATCAATAGGTAGATATTGAAGAAAATATTGGTTTTGTATACTTTGTTGCATTAGTATCTTGATATTTTTATACGCTCTACACCCATCAACGACAGGGCATACAATGGTATATTTCCGATCGTACTGCCAGACGTCGTCAACTTTGCACAATAAGTTAAAATGCCCAAAAGTGATTTCGATGAGGGCTTGGTTCTAATCATACAGGCGACTCCCGGTCGATTTTGATAAATCTCCAATATTCCATTGCAGCGCAAAGTCATGAGAAATAAAGAATGTCGAATGGTAACAATTTCCACACATTCGGTTTATACTGTATTGATTATCCATGCATATATATTACAAGTGTTTTGGTCTTGTGGAATCATTTTAGTTATGACCTTTTAACAGAATATTTTTTGGAAAATAAAGTTTCCACTCTTTTTCTTTGTGATGGCACAGCATATTGAATAGATATATAATTGGTCTACCAGCATAAGCTGCGTATTCTTTATGATTTTGGTTCCAATTTAATGAAAATAATCGTACTTTGATGTCAATGGGTTTATCATGAGCACGAGACGCAGCAGCTAATTTGTTCAAAAACTCTTTTGTATTTTTAATTCTATATAAATATAACAGAATTAACATAATTTTATAAAGCACTATGAAACTTAGACAGTGCATAAATATCAGTCACAAAGAACTACACAAAAATTTCTGAGAATTATATTTCGAAGCATCCATGCAGTTTATTGCATTTTTGAACACGTACAATATATATGTTACAGTGAATTTGTACGATTAGGATTTTTGTAAAATCATTGTAAATTCAGGGAATTTGTAAAATTACTAAATTGTTCAGTAGGTCTGTGAAGTCCATAATTAAAACCAGGGATTTTACAAATTCACTGAAAGAATTGATCATTTTTTAACTGATTTCCTGGTCATTTTCAGGGGATATGTAAAATATACGACAAACAATAAGTGTAAGAATATGTACCAAATTAAGTTTGATCTATAAAAAAAGCCTTAAGATAAAAACAATTACATTTTATTTTTTTCAAAACGAAAACTCTTATTCACAGTATTTAAATTTCAATGCAATATATGTTACAGGCATCAATGTTATGAAATCACTGGAGCATTTTGACTCAAAAACTCCTTCAAGACACTCCAAATTATTCTTAGTTTTCAACATAGAGGAGAAAACATTCAACTACTATCAATTTAAAACAAATTTGTTTAATTGCACGGATCATCTTTACCTAAAAGCCACAAATTTGGCCATAATGAAAATATCCTAGATTATGATCCTTTCCCGTCCCGATTTTCAGCCACTTCAAATAAGTTATTTCTATTGTTTGCTCATTTATTAGTGTACAGAATTTTTAATATAAATAATAAAAAATGAAAAATAGAATTTGCCCACCTGCCCACCGTAAGGAAGTTACATGCCAAATATAAACACCCTATCACTTAATGACTGACTTCTAGAAGCAAGGTCTAAGGCTTTTTTTCAAAATATATTTTATATATACTATTATTATATATTTTATGTTTTTTATGAAATATATAGGAATATCTTGACGTGGGAATACTTTGATGCAAGATCTCGTAATTTATAAATAATTCAGTTTTGTATGCCTATAATCATTACTTTTGTCTTAAAACAGTTTTCTTGCAAAATGTAGCATTATTTAAAATCAGTAATTTTGTAAAATCCCTGACAAGATTTTCAACGATTTTACAAAATCTCTGCCAATTTCAATAATTTGATAAAATCACTTAAATGGTAAGTGGTTTTACAAAATCACCAATTATTTCGGGGCTTCAACAAAATCACTGATTTTACAAATTCACTGTTACATATATTAACGGAAAAAGGAATTGGGCGTTGGTAAAAAAAACAATGTTTCTTAAATTATACTGAGTATTGTTATGATATTTTCCATGGTCATTCTTGAATACATACCCAGCAATATTAATGTTGTGGATTTTTATCGATTTTTTTGTCGGGCGTTCGAAAGATCTCCGTATTTTCGCACTTTTTCCAAAGTGTCAAGGTCAAATGTTTCCAACATTTTGTTCAAGCGCAATCGGAATGTTTTTACCTTTAACAATTCAGAAAACATTTTTTCCCCATAAAAAACAACTTATCTGACAAGCAAGAGTGTTTCAAATAGGTCCGAATTTGCACATTCCAAGCGTTGGTGCCCGAACATGGAAAAATGGCGTCAGCACACTTTTTTGTTGCATTTAAACAAGAACCAGACCTAATGGACACATTTCCAATAATTTAATCACTTTTGGAACCATGCAAAATCGGGTTTCTAGTCATAAACAGATAAAATGAACAACCCAATAGCCGGCTTCCTGACTTGCGCAGGAGGTTTCAGCCATCCAAGCTTACTTCAACAATGTTGCCCGGTTTTGAGACCACACAGTTTAAATCGTTTTCCAGCCCGCATCCGGAGCAAGGGATCAGACAAAAAAAAACAGTATTTGTCTTGACACAAGGTTAATATTTGACCTTACAAGACAATTATGGCTTAACACAAGTTCAGGCACTTTTCCTGCCAATTTGAATAACCCAAAATGCAAATGTGCCGAATGTTTCTGATGACGTGTCATCAAATGCAACATTAATGGCACATAAAAGGCGGACATTTACATTGTCTGAATCTGTCTGTTGCTTTACCGGAATTTGAACCACAAAAAATGGGATTTCCGGTCATAAACAGATACAGTGAACATTTCAATAGCCGGCTTCCTGACTTGTGCAGAAGGTTTCAGCCATCCAAGCTTACTTCAACAGTGTTGCCCGGTTTTGAGACCACACAATTTAAATTGTTATCGGCCCGCATCCGCAGCAAGGTATCAGCAAAAAAAAGTATTTGTCTTGAGACAAGGTCAATATTTGACCTTACAAGACAATTATGGCGAAACACAAGTTCAAGCACTTCTCCTGACAATTTGAACAATCCAAATGCAAATATGCTGAATATTTCTGTTAAGTTTCATCAAATGCAGATTTGTGGCACAAAAAAGGCGCACATTTACTTTGTCTGAATCTGTCTGTTGCTTTTATGGAAGTGGGTTTACAGTTGCCTGTAATATTTCAAAGACTTCTCGCTTCTCTCCTTGAGCATTAACTTCATTCGTTGGTCAATGAATCGCCAAACACGTTGATAAAACTGCTTGTCACACTGACCTACTGATTTTGTTAATTAAGTGAAGTGATTGGTTCATTCAATGTCATTTCAGCGGCAAACAGGTTAGGGGTCATTTCGTTGTAGAGGAGATGCCTTTAAGTTTGAATATCATTGGTTTCGGTTTAATATTGGAATCTTTATAATTTTATGGCATTTGGAATAAGTGCACAGTTTCTTTTTTCCATTGGTATATATATGACTTCAAATTCTGTTATTTATAGACTTTTCTCCAAGTAGGATTAGTCTGTTTTTTTTATAGTAAATTAAAAACTTACAGGTTTATTGAGCATGCTTTAATTCGAAATTTTGTCGTCGTAATTGAAGAAATAACGAAAACTGATGAAAGAATATCTTCTCTAAGAAATCTTCTAAACAGATATGTGATAGCGTCACTGCAGGGAACCAAATTTGGAATATAAAAACATAATACCAAAGTTACTGCTCATTTAGATTCTTCACATGGCTATTGCGACAACTAATGTCTCTTCGTTACAGAACGAATGAAATGTTTGGAAGAAATATTATTAAAGGCTGACAGAGAACAAAAACAAAATGATCTAAATAAAGAATTAAAAAAGCAGGTTAGGACAGGGCTATATGCGAAAGGCAAATACTCCATAGGTTCAAAAAATAATCTCATGAATATATATTGAAATTGTCATTTCTTGAATACAAGTGTAAGAAGTAAGTACACTGATGTTCATCAAAAAAATATTCAGTAAATAAAAGAATTGAAATATTTTAAGATTATAATAAATTGGATTTTGAATACTAAAACGTGTACGATTCATAAACAGATGAAACACATTTTGACGTAAACCCAAAAGATAGGTACAAAATTGATTTAAACACATACATATTCACCACAAAAACGAATGAAAAAGTACAAATTTCGTCTTCCAATTACGGAAAAGTAATTTTATGATTGAATGTAGTCTAGCATACCTTAAGGTTATTTAGTATTTATATTTCGTCATATATTTCATTTTCGTTGCAGAGCAGACTTTCGAAGAAACACAGCAATATATTGTTTGGGGAGGACTGTAAACCGGATATCATTTTTGATGCCATCGATAGAGATGGCAATGGAGAGGTCAGTCATTTATGTAAAATCTAGATAAATTAATAAATATATATCAGTAATATGAAAAGCTTGCACTTGTCATTTTTGACTGTTTTAATTGTTTTCTTCATATATATTGATTCACATATATATTCGTATGATTTTTATTATACTATAGGGAAACGGGACAAATAAAGGGGAGGTTTGGGTACCCATAAACCGGTTTAACCCTACCGCTGGCTTTTGCAAGTGCCGGTGCCAAGTCCGGCTGTCCTGAGTTCCCATCGTTGTCTACGTTTGTCTTTTGTCTTATTCGTGTTGTTCATGCGTAGTTCCATAGCAGATTGTGGCATGTAATTATAGTGTAGCCATTGTAGGTGGTTCCTGTGATCCATTTTTTACATTCACAATGAAATAATCATAGATTCCGATAATGTAAACACACCGGGAAATCTAGTGGTACAAAATTATCTTCCTTCTAGAAAAAACTCTTCTGTGTCACTAAGGTGTTCTGGAGAAAAAACGCACGTGACCACATGCACGAGAGTAAATATTCGACAAAAATTTCAAGCTTACAAAATGATTGGGGAATACAATATTTAGTGAAAATTTAATTCAACTGGGGCTAAAAATTATTCAAATTGTCAGTAAGAAGATTGATACAAGAATCATTCACTGAAGTGTTTGAAATATTCAGTGAGTAGGCTAATCCCAATTCTAATATGACCCTCTTCTTTCGCTTTGGAAACAAAGCTATGTTCTAATTCCAACAATATTTTTTCGCACATGCGTATATTTTTTTTAACAAAGGGATATTCGCAATGTACAATTTCACATTTTAATCACTCAATATTCATTTAATTTTATGTAAAAAAAGTTTTGAATAACGAATTACCCAAAATTCAACATCAAACAATGACAATAATAGAAATTTACAACAGTTACTAAATTTTTAAGACTCGGAACTGAAATTGACATAACCGTAACCTAGCAACGAATGTGCTGTTGTTATGAAATCTTATCGATGTTGCATATTATGCTTTACGATTTAAATATAAGATCTGTAATTTTCAACGTTAATAAAATATATATATATAAAAAAAGTTAAAATTTGAGATCGGGTAACTTGATATATTATACATATCCTGAAAATTTTCAGTGTTTTTAAGTAAAACATCTCGAGCCCTCTGAGACACTTGACAAGACTTTTTGTTGTATTTTATTTAGATACCGTAAGTGCTTGAAAATCAGCAGTTTTTGTTTGCTTGCTTTTTAAACACGTGGGATCTTTAAATATAAAAATATAAATATGCTGTGCAATGGCCACAAATTAACTATGGAACAAGATAAAATGGTATAGTTGGCCACGATTAAAAAGAAAAAACACAAAAATGTAAAAATAAAAAACACATAAAAACGATTAAAAAAATTTTTGTCACTTTTATGTGTTTTTTAATTTGTACATTTTTGGATCTTTAAATAAGCTTTAATTAAAAACACGACTTTTTGAAATATTGTTTTCTTTGAAAGTGGTGTATATCTCAAATTTTAACTTTTTTTATAATAGGCGAGGGTATAAGAATTCTAAAAAAAACAATGATTTCTATAATGAATCTCTTTGCTGAAAACCAGAATTATCGAAAAAATCGAAATGGCTGCAGAAACTAAATATACAATAACCTCTATATTTTGTTATTTTTCTTATCGAATGTTGTTGTTGTTATAATATGTCATTAGTAAGGCCATACATTACCGATACTCCTTAAAATTAATTCATTTTGAGAGCAAATTTGAGCAAATATATTTTGATATTTTATTAACAATGTAATGCTATGTTATATCATTTCCACGGCAATGCCATCCTAAACAAAATAAATTTATTTTCATTGTGATTTGGTCAGAGTAAATTTGTTATGAAGTCTTTATACAGTTATTGTAAAGACAGTTTAATGTAGGCTGATTGGATCTGCAAAATAAATGTATTTTCAAACTGATTCGGTCAGTATAAATTTACAATAAAGTCTTTATAAAGTTATTGTAAAGACAGTTTTATGTAAGCTGATTGAATCTTAAAAATGAATTTATTTTCAGTGCGATTCGGTCAGTATCAATTTACAATTAAGTCTTTATAAAGTTATTGTAAAGACAGTTTTATGTAAGCTGATTGAATCTTAAAAACGAATTTATTTTCAGTGCGATTCGGTCAGTATAAATTTATAATGAAGTCTTAATACAGTTATTGTAAAGACAGTTTTATCTAGGCTGATTCCATCTTCAAATAAATTTATTTTCAGTGTGATTTGGTCAGTATAAATTTATAATGAAGTCTTTATACAATTATTGTAAAGACAGTTTTATCTAGGCTGATTCCATCTTCAAAATAAATTTATTTTCAGTGTGATTCTATCAGAATAAATTTATAATGAAGTCTTTATACAATTATTGTAAAGACAGTTTTAAGTAGGCTGATTCGATCTTCAAAATAAATTTATTTTCTGTGTGTTTCTGTCAGAATAAAGGACAAGGTGCGATAAGGGGTTGATTTGGCCTATGATTTCAGAGAATTTTTAAGTTGCACCTCAAGATTTTCTTCCATGTTCGTTTCAAAGCTTAGATCCCATTTATAGAAAAAATACAAAAGTAAGAATCAATGACGTCACAATATGTATAGTTCTGACGTCATGAAAAGGCTACTTTTGAGCATTTTCATAGAAATGTACCGAATTTGGCAGATTTCCGAACAGTTTTCCTATCCGGAAATATCGAGCACATTCAAGAACCAATTAGATAATTTACCAACTCATTTGTACAAATGAATTGAATCTCTCATACAAATATTTTTCTGGTTCTTGCATGTGCTCAATATTCCCTACACTGAAAAAGTAGTCAAAATTGGTCAAATTTGTCATTTTTCTACAAAATCTTCAATTTGTCTCTTCTTCTACCCTCAAAAACTCAATAATCATGCATCAATATTTGAGAAATGTTACTGTTTGCTGAAAAGCCATACTCATAGAACATTCCAATGAGAAATTTCGGTGAATTCAACCAAATTTATTTTTCGGGCCAAATAAGGCCCTTACCACCCCTACTCCTTTATAATGAAGTTGTTTTTAATTGTTTAAAACTATTTAATGACACTTAAATGTGTTTATATCAATTTTCAAGGTATTTCCACTAAAAAAGGATTATTGGAATTTCCCCCTTTTATTTTGGAACTAGTTCTCAGTAAGAACAGATTTTGTTTATGTCAACTGGACAGATGCAACATAGAATTGGTCGTTACATTCGTTATATTTCGTCCAAAATACAACCAAAATTTGAATATGAAACCAGAAACCTGACAAGGGATTCCCTCACTTAAAGGCTGTAAATCCGTAAAATTCCCTTATAAAGTCTGCATATTTTTTTTGCAATGAAATTAAATGGCCACATGAGTTACTTTAAAATATTATGCCTTAGGGAAACAGAGCTTAACAGAAATCTCAGTCAGATTATTCTTTTTTTCTCTAAATTTAACAGTCCTTCACTTCTAGAAATGTTATGCCTCCGATTATCTATTTCTGTTTTCAGGTTTTTAAACAATGTATATAGAATTCTGACACCTAGCTTTCATATGAAGTATATGCCGAATTATTTTTTTCCTATCTTTTATATACATTTCTATAACTCATTTCTATCGTTACATGGGAGATACGGCTCAAAGAATTCTTTCCCTTAATTTAGTATTACAGATTTTTAGACAAACTTTTATATTTGTAGTTGAATAATTAAAAGAGTATTACAACATAAATAGATCAATTGAACAAGTCATCGTATAGATAAGAAAAATAGTTTATATAGTTTACGAAATAAAAATTATTTACGGAAAAGGGGGAGGGGGTTTATTCGCTGCGAGATGAAAAAAAATATGATGATTCATATTTGTCACGGAATTACAAAATGAAAAAAGAACGTTTCGGTCTGAAAATCAAGCCAATTGCTTATTCCAATGGTGTTTCACGATATATCCAACCGAATGCACTGTTCATAGGTGTCTCTCAATCTTTTGTTAACCTTTTTTCAACAGATTGTTGAATTACTGAATAATGATAATAATTTAGTTGTTGGTTGCATAAATAACTAAATACCGAGGTTACTGTAAATTTAAATTCTGCATATGCGCATTTCGACAACTTATGTCTCTTCAGTGCAGATAAAATCTAAACGTTTGGAAGACCATAAAATCAAATATGTTAAAAAAAAACTGATAGAGAACAAATGCCCAATGTGATCTAAAAGTAAAGCCAAAATCAGCTAAGGACAGAGCTTTGCATGAGGGAGATACTCCTTAGTTTTCAACAAAATTTACAAAATTTTAGATATTGTCAGATTTTAGAAATTGTCAGATTATGATATATATTTTTATTTATGTAGAAAAGGAATCAGACGGAGCTTGAGTGAGCCATTTCTAAGAGTGTATTATTTCAAACAACGGCAGTAGAATACCGAAGGAACAAAGGAGTGAAATTTACAAACATCGACGTCCAAAGGCATGGCCAAAACGAGAACACAGAAAACAATGACGCCAGACACAAAACAACGACGCTAGACAGACACAGAAATTTTAAATCTAAATTATCTATAAACTTAATTAGGAGGTCAAAGCGTTGTAAAATGTAAAAAAAAAATAGTATTGGTGAATAAGCTATTCATCTTAGGTCATTATATGATGTTCTGCTGATTGTAGCTGTTAATTGTTTGTAAGACCTCTTTTGATACTTGTATTTCGAAGTAAAAGCGAAATATAATCGATCCTTTGATATGCATCTTGTGTATTACGAAGGCCCTTTTGACTTCAATGTATGTAAATTAGCAAAAATGTATGTTTGACAATTATTCAACATCCAGATTATTTTAGATAACATATAATGAACTACTGTACTTCATCGAAGATGCAGGTGTGAATATTCATGAAAAGTACCTTGGTTATGAACGAACAGAAGTGACTGGATTTTTTGACTACATAAGTACGATTTGTAATGGTCTTATAACTAATGAAAAAAGAATATTTTTACGGGTAAGAATTTTATATTTGTTATATTAACCTTTCATGAAATGAAAACTTAATAGATTTTGTATCTGGGGTTTTTTGATACAGCTCCTGAACCTCGATGACATCGTAGACTACGTTAACTTGAATTTGCAAACCCCATTGTAGACTATATTTAAACTAAGTTAACGTGAATTTTCCTGCCTCTTTGTAGACTATATTTCTGTGTAGCCCTTTATTAGATCGAGATCCCCAAAACATTCCTTTCTATTGGTAACTAACATATAATAAATTTCAATTTTAGCCAAAAAAAAAAAAAAATCCAAAGTCATGCTATTAATATAAGTCCATAACACTTCTATAAATACACTTTCCCTTTCGTTAATGCATGCTACAGACTACAAGAGACCGTGAATAATGGATGAAACCATCAATAATAACTTTCACTAAAGCTTTAAAAAAAATGTCACTGATATAATCCAATGAAAGTACTGACCTGTCATGCTTAATATTAAATTATAACCCCATGGTAGATTGTTCTTATTTAATTAGAACTCTATTACAAACTGGAATTTATACAACCCTTCAGAGGCATAGGTAGAAAGACAAATCCCATTGTAGTAAAAAATATGAAAAACACCCTTTTTGTCAGAACCCCAACACCCAATATGAAGTATGTGACCCTCCGGAAACGAGATGCAGTTTTGGTTAGAATATGCATATTTTAATGGAGTTCTTGTGATAGAAAAATTCCAATTATGTTTTCTATATCCTCTATTCTGTGTTCACGTTTATTGATATGTCTGTGATCCAGAGATGTTAAAGTAATTGATTGAGATTTGATAATAATTTCATACACGTCCGTCCTTTATTTGTATGTCCAGTATAATTGCTTTTTTAATAATGTATAGAGTTCAGATGTTGAAAGAACAATTGGTATAGACACTTGGTATATAGAATCAGAAGACGTGGATGTCGAGGATGCTGACAAAGAGTTTCTTGTTAATGTAAGTCACTCTTAATCAACAAATCAGGACTTAAACTTTGACATAAATAACTTGTTTTTCTGGTTATGCCGTCTTTAACATGAGGCATTTTCAATGCATTGTTTATTAAAACAAAATGGGATTATTGAATCAGTATAAATTGGTACACAAACGTAAAAACGACAGGATAAAAAAACAAGGAATTGTTAGCAGTTGCTGATATCGGTCCCGGCAGTCAATTTAACGATTCCATCGTGTCTGCAGTGTCACAATCTGCCTAAAAATCATTTTGTGCTAAAATCGGACAAAGTTTAAAAAAAACATTTATTTAATAAATGCATTCAGAATGATGGAGATTTTTTTTAATTATCATGTGGATCATATGAAGCAAATGAAAGAAATGTACTTACGTGTCAGCTATCATTGTTTATATTAATTTAAGGTTCTATAACTTTCTGTTTAAACTTTTAATAGTGGAATGATTTTACATACAACAGACACTTGATAATGATTATTTCATTTTCCCGATCTTTCTCTAGATAACCAATAGAAGTATATGGAGTAAATGTATATAAGAGAAAGTCTCTACAAATACAAGGTTAAAAAAGCAAAGGAACAACGCTTTAATTGTTAATTTGTTCTGAAATACATTATTTGAGTTTCTTTTAGAGCAAAAGTTGATGGCTTGAAACTCGTGTTTTCGTACATTATCGTCACCTATATAACATGATTTAAGTATCAGAGTCGAAAGCATTATTTTAGTTGACATGTTTACACATAAGTACTTCATTGTTTTTCATTTTTTGGTTTTAGTTGTTAAGATTGTTTATTCTTTCGGTCTTACATTACTTCATACATTACGTAGGTTATTACAGTAGTCTTCAGCACTATAAACAACTCTTTTGTTCAGCAGGTACCAATATCAAATATCAGAAAATGAACATCTTCCTCGTGAGGTTCGATTTATTATTTAGCCTTTTTGTTACACTCATCATTGTATGAGAATTTAATATGATATGTTACCTGATGATTGAATTGCTTCTTCTTTAGGCTAAATAATTCGAAATAAATCCTTAACTTTATAATTAATATTTTTGGAAAGGCAACGTAGAACTTACAGAAATTTTGCATGCTATAATACAGAATATTTTATTTCAACAGCAAGGATATCGATCAACCATGGCATTTCTACAGAACTTCGCATCTGAAAATACTCTGCCAAAAGCTGTTCAACGTACCATAAAAAATAGAAAAGTACCAAAGAAAACAAGCTTAACAGATCAACAATTCAAAGATATACTGACGTTTAAATAAATAAAAAAAAGTATATTCTCATGTAATCAGAGTTGCATTCGATTCGGAAATGAACAAAAAGTATTTGTTTTCTTCAATTCCAAAACTTTGAAACAGCTAAATAATTTCAGACTGGCATTTCTGTTGGAGCAAAAACAACTTTTAAATGACACAGGCAAATTAGTCCTAACAAAAGACTTCCAAATGCATCACGTTGAAGTTTCAATACGTAATCGACGAGAGTACTTTCTGTTTTATTTTTGCATTAGACACTTAACCAGGACAACTGCCCAAATAAATATACATTGTATTCCTTTTTGCTAAAGAAAATTTATAAAGATGCGTAATTAAGATAGTGTTTTAACATGCAATGCAAAATACTTTTCGTATAAACAACAATGGTTAACTTGAATGCTATATAAATTTTTATTTGATCGAATGTTAAAAAAAATCAATCCTAATATGAGAGCTGTTTGATCATTTTGTTGTATTCAATCACTGTTTCAATCGTCACTACAGAATATTTAAGGTCGTCACTATGATTTGACCGATCGCGACAATGTATATTTTCCACAGATGAGAATAGACAAATTTGGGTAGATCGACAGTTCGAAAACCGAATATGACAAAACAAGTCTTTTCATCGGTAGTGTGATAGGTGCCACAATTGGAACACGTCCCTTCTGGAGAACCTGATGAAGAGTGTTTATTAGAAGAGTTTTTGTAGAGTTAACATTGTTTAGTTATTTGACGGTCTTGATCATTATTTGTTGTGTCTTTGTCATGCTGTCTCAATTAGTGCTGGGTATGAATTGCTGTGATTTTTTTTTTTATTTTTGAAAATCGAATTTTACCTGTATCCCTTTTGCTTCAGTATGTGTTTACTAATGTTTTGTAATTTACAAAGATGTTTCACGCAAAAATTGTATATACACATCTGTATGTATTAATGTGTCCATTATTGAAAAGAATTTCAAGTAGTACTTGATTGCTCTGGTTTTCATAATATTATTCGTCGTTCAGTTTCTTAATAAAAAAATACAGTTAGAAAGACCACATGCCTTTTCATTAATAAGATTGAGCTTGGCTGAAAACTATTTTTTTTCGGATTCTAGCAATATCTACATTTAAGAAAAGATGTTAAATTCTAGAGAGCATCTAAGGACCATTAATGGTTGGCTATTTTGATAAATAATGCTATATTGTTGCTAAGATTCTGCACTACTGAATTGTAATTTTATTTATCTAGTTTTTCCAATATGCCTCTAGATAGTTGTATGTAAACATTATCTTCCATTTATACTTAATACGATTTTATGGGAATAATTTCTTTTCCGTCCTCCTTGATCTTTCCCTTTCTCAGCAGCAATATACCTACCTCCCCAGGATATGGAGTGTATATTTCACTATTAATTCATCACTGTAGAGCTTGTAGTTCATAGAGTCGCTTTGTGGGCTATGTTCGGCCGTTTTGTGGTTGTGTAGCTTCTTTGGTCTTCCGTCCTCTGGTGTTCTTATTTTTGCCTTGTCTCTGGACTTTGATTTATGTAATCTTGTTCTTTAATTTGTTCCTTCGGTGTTCTACTGTCGTTGTTTTAACGTCAACATAGCTTACATATCTTGCATAATGTATTTGAATAAAAGATCAAATGTCTCATTTTATCTTAAAACATTTATATTCGATTGGATTTAATTCTAAAAGGGTTACATTTTTAAGCTGCCATTTACACTTATTAGTCTCGTCTTTGATTTGATATTTTCTAGGAAAGTGGCCATTTGCAGAAACTTAATAACTAGGGTATCTAATTATAATATGAAAAAAAACAAAACAAAACAAAACAAAAAAACAAAAAAAGAAAAAAAAATATGAAATGATTCATTTCCTATTACAAAGCTTGTAGTCAGAGCAATAGAAATATTGTTTTAGGATAAACATGGCAAAGTCAGGCTGTTGTTGGCGCAAATAAAATTTTGATTTCTAAAATCTGTTATCATTTTGGACACAAACACATATTTTTTTACGACAATGATTGTTGAATAATAAATTACATATAAAGCACCAGAAAATATAAAATAAGGAAAGATAGCTCAGTGATTTGTACAAAACTCTTGTTCCTACATTAGTGATTTTGAGCCATTTGTTGGTAAATATGGAAAATTGTCTCTTTCAATGGACATTTGAATTAGTTTAGGTTTTGAATGGAACCAAAGCATTTGGTGAATTTTATATGTTTCAGCAATAATATTAGATCTGCCTGCTTTCTTCACGGGCAGCCTAAAATATAACAACGCCGCGTGCTTAACATTGTGATGCAAAGAAAACTATTGACCACTTTGACAGTGTAAATCTAATTTACTAAATATCTAATTTTAATCATTTTTTTTTAAATATGTCCTGACAAGTTTTCCATGCTTATATGAGTTCTATCATGTTATATCACAATCTATATTTTTCTCTCCTTTTTCTCATCAATAGAAAAAAATTGATATGGAGTGAATGTACATGTGACAAAAACGCACACAAAACAACTCCAGTTCATCAAGGACAGGGCTTTTATTCTTTTCTACATCTGATGTTGCCTTGGGGTCTTCAACCAAAGGTGAACAATATTCATTTTTGTTCATTTTTGTTTGTTTGTTATGTCTTTGTCGTGCTGTCTTAGTTCGTGTTGCTGTGAATTGCCGTGATTTTGGGTTTATGATTTTAGAATTTCCCCTTTCCTCGTTCTTGCTTCGGTATTCGTTTGCCGATATATCAAGATCAAGAGGGCCCCTAGCGTGCACTTAAGCGGTAATCTTGACGAAAATATTGAGCAACATCTATCGCAGCTAAAATATGTACCAATATATCAATGTCTGTTAAAGATTGCATTTATTGCTTCCTTGAGGTTACTTTGATATATGACTTTTAGTATATTATAAAGTTACCGATAAGAAACTACTACAATTATTACAGAATTCTAATATGGCGTGCTTAAAACGCTTTCTGACCACTAGGTCGGAAAAAGTGATAAGCATATGAGCCACACGAGTCCAAAAATTACTTTATTACACTTATCTCAACGTAAATGACAATTCAAAGAGGGCATGCTTAAAACGCTGTCAGACCACTACAGGTGTAAAAAGTGATAAACATATGAGCTACACGAGTCAAAGAATGACTTTTTACTTACTACCGCTGAAAAAGACGATTTTTAAATTGTGGCGGGATTAAAAAAGCGACCATGCCCAGTGAGGTCACGTGAATTACCTTTTCCGATTATATGTTTACAGTAATTTTGTTTATGGCATAATTGGTACATCCAATTTATAGTAAAGCCTAAAACGAAACAAAGAAAATATAATAATTTAATGAGACTGATAGAGTACAGTATACAGAAACCAAAAGCTATCAATATTTCTATTATACTCGACTTAAATAAGCTGAATTTGACGTGACTGTATATTTTCACTTGACAAAACTAAGTAAATTTCCAGAGAAAATTTGTTTTACATATGTGTTCAAAGTGTGAGTGCCTAGTGTTTATGTTTCTGCGTTTTGTTTCTGTCTAACGTCATTATTTTTCTGTGTTCCCGTTTTTAACATGTCTTTGAACTTCGATTTTTGTATAATTACCAATTATTCGTTCCTTCGGTTTTCTACTGCCGTTGAATTATGTACAAAGTGTTTACTGAGAGTACATCCGTATATTACTGTTTTCAAATACCTACCCTGCCTAGCCCACAGTACGACACCCCCTTTAATCCTCCGCCTTCAAACACGATACTTTCGAAAGGATTAATATATTCGGTCGACTCATTTTGGCTGTCTTGTTCATTCTTTAAGTCCATCACTTGCGTTCTTTGGGCTTTATTGAAAAAATAACATAAAATAGACATTGGTTCACCTAAACCATTCTAAAAAAACATCATATAATATGCCAGTGCCAGGAGTAATGTGAAACGAATACACTAAAACTAATTGTCTGGTTGATTTAATGATAGATTCGTGAATACATTTAAACAAAACGGCTTTAAAGTTTGTTACTTTAAATGTTTACATCTTGAAAGAAGAAAAACAATTAAATCTTGTTTGTTACTGTGTTTATAATTTGATTATAATTACTTTGTCAAACTGTAACCTTGAAGTCCAAAACATCCGAAGTCTGTTTTATTTTATTCAAGCAAATAACAGTACACCATCTGAATGTCCAGGGCTTCAATTATAGATTTGACGTTCAAAAAGTAGTTTACAGTCGACGCGTAGCGGTGCTTGTAAGTAGATATTTTTTTACCGTCAAATCAAGATCGGCAACCCCGGAAATAAAACAAAACGTACTGTTATTGCGATCCTTATGCAATCAAACAATTACGTGTCCTATTTGCTATTAGAGTCTTTTAGTGGAGCGGCGTGGAGGCAAATATTCAAAATTTAAATTACCCGAAAGCCCCATGGACTTTTATTATCTTAAACAAAAGTGTAATGTTTGTTACATCAGAAAATGGTTGTCGTCGCTATCTGACATGGTCCAAACATACTTTATTTAAGGGTCAAAGGTCATAGCCCTGAGAGCTGTTTTTTTAGTTTGCCGGGGTATAACAAACTAATCTTTTGACTTAGTTTTCAGATATTTGACAAATAAGTGAATCACAACAAAGTTGAATATTTGGTACCATTTGAATTTCATATGACATTCACCTTTGACCTTGAGATCAAAAATTGTTTTCAAGCCAAGGATTTTCAAAAGCAAAAAAATAAATTGCACTAGAGTAGTCGTTTTTAAATCGAGTTGAGAATGCATTAAAGGGCGATCTGTGCTGCTATAGCTTTCATTGAATTCGACCTCACTCAAGGTCAAATAAGGCAATTTTTCTTATAATGAATAGAGCGGTACAAGTTTGACTAGGAACAAGTTATTTGACACACGTTTTACTATTGTACAAGGTGTCTGCAACAATTATGACTCATCTTAGTCATTGACATTGAAGATTTATATCAAAATTAAGTTATTTATATTTCTGGTGTGTGTGTGGGGGGGGGGGTCAAACATCTAAATGATTCTTACGTTTGACATTCACAAAAACACAAAGTACATCATATGAATCATTGGTCTTTTGGACCTATGAGCTCAAGGTTATTTTTGATAATAGTTCTCATTCATTTTACCTTTTAAAGTATGTGACTTTATTGCGCGCTATTAAACCTCTACGCGATCTTCGCATTTAAGTTACGAAAATCTAGGTTTTCTAACACAAAATCTGCTTGGTTCACACTTGTTAACTTAAGAACTGCTTGTTATTCACTTGGACAGTGCTTCTTTTTGTGTAAAACACACAAGGTAATTCGTAAAGAGAAAAACCGAAAACACATTGGTCAATTGGAAAAAAAGAACACGAAGTCGAAGGACATTAAATGTATGAGATCAAGTAGTGCTTTATGCCAAGTAATGACAGAATGTATGAGATCAAGTAGTGTTTTATGCCAAGTAATGACAGTTTTCATTTAAGAATAAAACAGATGCGACGTATTACTGTAATTTAAGAAAAATCGGCCATAGGCAAACGCCCATCAACTACAAGAAAATGCTTGTCCAGGTGGCAACCAGACAATTTGAAAATGAGGGTTCAAATTTGAAGTGAAATGATATTTCACGGAGCTGCACGAGTCCGAAAAATTTTGAGGTATTTCTAGATAAAACATCAAGATATTCATTAAAAATACATGATTGTGCAAACGGGGGGAGGGGTCCAACATTCACTTGGATCCACCAATGATGTCAATTTTTTAAACAAAAATATAATGTTTATATATAATATGCTTTCTCCCAAACTGGAACTAAGCGTTCTAATTTTGACAAGCATTATAATAAGAAAGTACCTTTTTAAAACAGAAAACGACGATAAAAGCAAACACAGAGAATTTACATAGATTATCAACTTTGAAGATGCGCGCAAAAGCACAACAGGACGCAATGGTATATCTTGTTGGATTTTCTTCTGTCAAAAATTTCCCACTAAATAACTTTTAATGCAATATTTAGCAATTTACAATGAAATATAAGCCTTTTGGATGTTTTATGATTTCAGAAAATTTAAGTTTTTTGGGGTAATCAATTAAAGTGATGACACATATTTTGTGAGGTGAATCTGTTTTCATCTTTAGAACGCTTTGCCGTTTCCAGTTTTTGTTTAGCATAGGAGAACTGACTCCGATTTGACGCAACAAGTATATTTCCGCGTTTTCATATCTAAACTATACGAACACACCCAATACACAAACACACCCTTTAGTTAATTATACCTTTTTCCAAATGTGAAGAAATAAGAACATTATAAACACGTATCACATATATTTAGAATGGTACTTATGTCAAACATACACCAAACAAATAGAAATATTGTTGAAATATCATTCAATATAGACTGCCACGTAAGGGGTAAATTATAAAATTATTACCAAATCGGTACAACACTGTTCAAATACGGGAATAAAATATTTGCAAAACACAACTTTTGATCAAAAATTTAACATGGAGAAATGATGATACACCAATATTTACGTGAAACAATTGTCAAATCAGTTATGAGACATAATTAACAAATATGTAAAAGATTAAAAGGTATGTGCTAAAAAGCATCAATTTTAATGCTTAATTTTAATTTTAATGCAAGTTTGAAAACGGTCATACTGGGCTATGTTTGAACTTATAAGGGTGTATTGATGCATAATTAAGTACACTATTGCATGCTTTTTGTTTCTGTTGTATTGAGTTTCAAGAATAGCTGGTGAATTCGATAAAATTTCATTCAAAGCAGTTCCATGTGTATAATGAAGAGCAGGGTAACCTCAAAAGTCGCCATTTTTACGTAATAGGGACCACAATTTAACTCGACGACAGGCATTTTCTGAGAGTCGAGATGTTGATAAGTGATATTAAGCAATAGAATTCAATGGGGCTTTTGGGTAATTAAAACTCGTTAAAAAAGCGACTTTTTACATATCCGACGCTCTACTATTTGTTATTGGACAAAGAGCCAGACACAGACACAGATATTGAATTGTAAACCGATAATTTTGTGTTAACCACGAATAAAGAACATCATTCATTTCATATATTTTGTTCCATGCAGTAAAAGACCCCTTCTATATTGTCTAAAGAAAGCCGAGAGTCACTGGGACTCGTATAAAAGGCTAAATTTCCTGACCCGTGGCAATCAAAACTCGTTTTCCCGGTTGTCCCTTCCACCTTTGTTTCCTTCTTCTCTTACTTGCATTTTTGTAATTAATTAACATGTTCTCGTCCTGATATAGCTCAAATATTGCTCACTGGACGTTAAATTCTAACTAATCAATCAATCAATCAGATGTCTTGTTAAACGTGTAATGGCTTACTTTTCGCATCGGCATCTATTTCAGATTCTGCGTACAATATTGCGAAATATCTTTCTCGTGAGACTTTGATCTTCTCCCGTGCTTCAAAGCATTCATAAGTCATGGAAGGATCCGGTTTGGCAGATGCCGATTCTTTATTTCCCATCTAAAATAATCAAAGCAAAATATATCTGTGTTTGCCAAGCGAACCATAAAAGTTTGAAAGGAACTCTCATATCGAATTTCTGTGCATTATGATACCCTCTATAGGATGTATTCTCCTTGGGGTTTAAATTTCGTTTATGAATAATTCTGAAATCTTGCTTCATAACTGATTTTTTTATTGGTTTATAACTTTATATATCATATAATGACCCCAATATGGTGTCAAAACATTATGTACATGTACCTACAACCAGTAATTGTTGAGAAATGAACAATTTTAATTTTTTACCAGAATTGACCATTAAAAATATATATAGGTTTCGGAAAAAAAAATGACCCCTCAGGAGAATACATATGTACAAATTTATAATTGTATCAAGATGCTGATACAAAAGTCTCCCAAACGAACTCCCAAATCAGAAATCAGGGCTACAAATCACTTCCACACAACCTATGCAACCTTTTTTCCGAGTTTATTCAATTCTGAAAATTTTGAATTTTCCCGCCTTTTTTCCGTTTCCATGGCAATTGGTGCCATTTTGAAGTCTTGTAGACTGGAACCCTATTCCCCATGTCCAAAGCAATCTCCCTGTAAAGTTTCATCCATATCCAAGCACTTCCATTTTACCGCCCTTTTTGCCGTTTCCATGGCAGTCAGTGCCATTTTGAAGTCTTGGAGACCGGAAACCTATTTCCCATGTCCTAAGCAACCTTTCTATAAAGTTTCATCCAAATACGAGCACTTTCATTTTCCCGCCTTTTTTGCTGGGTAATTCTATGGCAACCGGTACCATTTTGAAGTCTTGGAGACCGGAACCCTATTTCTCATGTCCTAAGCAACCTTTCTGTAAGGTTTCATCCAATTCCGAGCATTTTTATTTTCCCGCCCTTTTTGCCATTTCCATGCCAACCGGTGCCATTTTGAAAATTTCAAGACCCGATCGCATCTTTTGGGATAAGGGCCTATCATCCTGTGAAGTTTGGTCAAGATCCGACCATTAGTCTTTGTGAAAATGGTCGGTCAAATTTTTGGCGGAAAGAGAAGAAGAAGAACAAGAAAAATAACTAGATTTGCAATTGCAAGCAATAGCTGATGTCGCCCCTGGCAGCCAATTCCATGATTCCATCTTGTTCACAGCGTCAAAATCTACCTGGAAATCAATTTTCGTTGAAATCGGTCGAAGTTGAAATTTTGACGTATTTTGGCGGCCATCTTGGAAATGTCGGTCATTTTGAAAAAAATTTTATTGCATGCCCATCTTCTAATGGTGAGTCAACTTTTTGCTGGATATGACTGAATTCTGTCAAGGCATGTTTGAGATTTTAAGATTTTTATGCAAGTCGGACAAATTTAAAACGCTGACGTAACTTGGTCGCCATCTTGAAAATGGCAGCCATTTTGAATTTTTTTTTTTGTGGAGGTACAACTTCATAAGGTGATCCCACTTTGTACCGAATATGAATGCATTTTGTCCAGGCATCATTGAGAACTTGCGTGGACAAAAAGAGGTGGAAGAAAGAAACAATAATAATAATGAATAATAGAGAAACAGACAAAAAACAATATGTCGTCCCGACTACGTCTGGGGCGACATAATAATAATTGAGTAAAACAATAAGTCTCCCCAAACTTCGTTTGGGAGACTTAAAATTGGATAAAGATGTGTGCCACAATAGATCACAAGGTAAAAAAAGATATGTACCACAATAGATCACAAGGAAAAAAAAACATTCAAAATTCGGTAACCATTGAAGGACCTACTCTCTCCCTGAGCCCTACAGCCCGAAATGAAGTTCCTTTTGACATTTTTGTTGATTGTACACCTTAGTTTATGGGTCTATCATCTTGTCCAGTTTTGAAGCTCTAGGTCTAATCGTCCATGATATCTGCTTGGGATAATATTCAGTGTTGAATTTGGGAAAAAATTCACCTACGTCTTTTTTCTATGTTGAGCTTGGCCAATATCCTATGTCTATTTTACGACGACAAAAAATTTTGAAATATTGGTTTCTTATGTATGATTTATGAACCTATCATTGTGTATGATACTTTTCTCTAATTCTTGTTCAAGATAAATACTTCCCAAATAATGTTAGATGAGATTAATAATATAGTGTCAATTTCTAGAAATAGTGCAACCGGATGTTGATGAAATTAACACCTGCATCATTGTCTCGCGAACTGGTTTTTGCATTTTTATGACTAAGATATCTCAATTTATTGATAATATGACATTTTATCAAAAATATTACACTTAACACCCCTCTCAATAAAAGGCGCAATAATACACATAGCAACGATGATAGCAACAAAATGGCGGCATACTTGAGACTTCAGACTACGGAGATCGCTTTACGTCAAATAAATTGAGTAGGAATTAGAGAAAAAATCTCTAACATTGTTTTCCGGTTTATTAAGATAATTTCTCACATCTCGATAGTTAAATTTTCACTTTTTAAAGTTCTCGGATAAACCTCGAACTTTAAAATGTGAAAATGTAACTATCTCGATGTGAGAAATATACGTAATAAACTGGAAACAATGTTAGAAACTATATATACTCTTTGATACATTGTATAATGCCGCAATAAATGGGGAAAATGATTGAGCGTCTAATGTGCGTGATTTATTGTTTGATCTTGGTTTGAATTTTGTGTGGCTATCCCAGGATCCGACAAATGTATCTGTTGATATCGTAAAACAGCGCATTGAAGATCTGGACTGGGTTGCACAATTAAAGTTAACTGACGTTTAAATTTTAAGTGTAAATTAATTTGGTTAGATTTACAAAGGATTTAATTTACACTTAAAATTTAAACGTCAATTAACTTTAATTGACGTTTGTGCAACCCATTCCAGTATTTCCAACAATGGTTTTTATCAGTCAGTGAATGTAAAAAATTAAGTGTTTATAAAAATGTGAAATGAGAATTTTGTATTGAAAAATATTTAAATTTTGGTATTGATGTAAATTTACTTATAAAACTGCGTAGTGGTACACTTATACAGCCTTTTTCTAACATGAAATGATAGAGTTAGGTGATAACCTAGACAGACCACCGTAAATTTCGTGTACATTACGATAAATTATGTATAATTAAATTAAATTTAGTATCTTTCTGGAAATCAACGGATTTAGCATGTTAATAGCCAGTAGTCAAACGTTTAATATCAGCTAATTTCCGATTCCACTTAATAGGTTAGGTTGGACTGGCCCAGCATATTATTCAAGTCAAACCGAGTAGTGGATTTTAAAAACTTTTATCGGGTTAAATGTCAAGGACATTTCGAAATCGGAATACGTTATTTTATTATATTGTCAGTTATGGCAAGAGATCTCCACTCATTTTTACAAAATAAAGTCGAAAAGTTTGATCCACTCTTGATTTATTATATTCAGTTTTGTCCATATAATATATATGATGTAAGAGAAGAATAGAATAACATGAAATGAAAATAGAAATTTTGAAAATGAATATAACTTATATGAAAGGAAATATATAAGCATTTCTCCATGAACAGAAAAAAAAGAGATCTTTAATATTTGCATTTATTACATACTTAGTAGAATTAAAAGCGTTTTTGCATGATCAATATGACCGGAAGTAAACAGTCCATATTTTCACACCCCATGAAAATAATAGGTTATTTTATGCTCCTCGTGCATCTCAGACAAAATAAAAGACTTCCGGTCCATATTGGCCTGGGCAAATAAACGACTTCCGGTCCATATCGGCCTGGCATTTCTAAACATCGGAAGTATGTAATAAAAAAATTTAATACATGTGCATTTCTATATTGACCTGATTATCATCCCTCGACCCATATTGTCCCTCGACTTCGTCTTTGGCCAATATGGGTGTCTCGGGATGATAACCAGGCCAATATGGAAATGCCCATGTATTAATCTGTATATATTGGAACCAAGTTATTGGATCTATAGGATTATTAAAGTTGAATTATTTTAAGGGACTTCTAGATGTCAAAAAAGTAAACAAAATAGGTGCAAATTTTGTCCCAAAGTACTTAAACTAAAGTGAGTGACATCGTCGTAATCATTATATGTAATTCGGGAATCTTGACATGGTATACAGGTTCATAACCAATGGAGTGATATGGAGTAAATGCACATGAGACAAAATCTCCACAAATGCATACTAAAATCAAGCAATAGAACAACGCTTTTATAGTTGTTCTTCATCTTGAAGTCACCATGAGGCCTTCAACAATGAGGTTTGCTCATACCTCACAGTAAGTTCCTTCAACAATGAGGTTTGCTCATACTTTACAGCAAGTTCAGGACGGCACCTAGTCGTATATACATGTATTCTCTGTCAATGTTTTTTATCTCCTGGGTCGTAAGACGAAAGGGGATATAGGCCACAGACAGGGAATGTGAACTCGTTTCAACTTCGAAGTCCGAATAACTATAATATTCTGAAAGAAGTGCTAAAATTTTTATTCTTAAAGCATTTGAAAATTGTGATTTTGCTGCCACTTGGATATGGATTTATCGGGATATTTCACTTCAACAGAATATTACACATGTATGTTATTCCTTGTCTATTTTTATATCCCATGAGCCGTCAGTTGAAGTGGATGTGGCACAGACAGGGAATATGAACCCGTTTCCCATGTGAAGCTCGAATAACTTTTATATTCTGATAGAAGTGTTATAATTCTCTTATTTAAAAAGTGTTTAAAAATTGTGATTTTGCTATCACAGGGATGCGGTCTCATATTCGCTTTCAAGGTAACCAATCTAATTACCTGAATATTTCACGCAAGCAGAAAATATAAAGTCACATCATCTTTTAGCATGTTTCAAAAATTAACCGTTCACATAGGGAAATGTTACTACAAAACTCATTTTTGAAGGTATCATGGTGACTTCAAGATGTAGAACAACACCACAATTGTTTTTAGAACAATTATAAAATTGTTGTTCCTTTGCTTGGTTCTATCACGTACGTGTTGTATTAGTACAGACCTTCTCCATGTGTATTTACTCCATATCCTTTCATTATTTAATTACACATTCAAAAAGAGAGATTACATAACCCGACCAGATTATTAAAATACAGATTTAACATACCCAACACAATATATTTCGTCAATTAAATTCAAATACAGACTTTACATATACGTGTCCCTGTAACATTCTACTTAACACATATTAATTATATAGAACATAAAATAAAGATTGAGTACAGATTAATTTTTTGTGTCAGGTATGAAATTATTATTATAGTAAATTAATTGTATTGTTAGCATCCACATTTATTTAAAACAGTTAATTAATGTCACTGACTTTTGTTTGTATATTTCTTCATCATATGGATTTTTAGTGCGGCGAATATCAATATACAAATGTACATAGTATTTTTTTTTACATATCAAGCAGAAAATGTAGTTAAATTTGTTTTGTGTGTCTTTGGCCAAAAATCCATTTTTTTAGGTATCAAAAAATGCGGAATTTGTATTTACAGGTGATGAAACTCAGTAACTGCATCGTCAGTAGATCCAGCCCTTTGAAAAAAATGGGAATTCAAGAAATAAAATTGGAAGACTAACCATAATGTACAGAAGTCCTTTGCCCACAATAACCCCCCTAACAGGCGCTAAGGTGTGTGTGCATATTTCTGACGAATGTCCTTGTAAATTTGATTAAGCATATAGTCTTGTCTGTATGATTCACCATTGTAATACCATTGCCACACAAACTCTGGGGTTCCTTAATAACAGAAAAACACCTCGACCAACTATCAAGTCATTTTTATATTTGCTTTGTATTTTAGAGAAACTATGACCACAAAAATAGTCAAAATAAAATAGTTTCTCATTCATACCACAAGCGTTTGACTAAAAAACAAGTCCAAAAGACAAGGTTATGCTAGTCAAAATAGTCCTTTAGAGGTTCCTTTTTTACACTGTTTATGGCAGCTCCCTGCTTTACCGAATCTGCCAAACTGTGGGAGGATATAAGTTAACACTGGATTCTATGAGAAACACATCAACATATCTCTAAAACCACAATGACAAAACTTCGAACTTATGCAATGTAGAGCCATATCAGATTGGCGGGTTCAGTCCTATCACATGACAATTGCTGTCTGAAAAAGCACGTGTATATGTACATGTAGATATAATAGATTTTTTAAATGAAATGTTGTGAAATGGCATGGATCTTCTGCAAGATTTTGCGTCCGTCATTGTTACTTTTCACACCTATTTAACGTTGAAAGTCACTGAACGAATACTAGAGATATATCCTGTTGTGGCTTTCTGTCACAAGTAATGGACATCTAAATCCTCTGGCAAGTATGTATCTACTTGCGAAATGGCACACAGGGATTGAAAAAAGTTGTCAAATTAAGAAATAGCTTCTGAATAATATTGCTGCTGACTAAGATTATACCAGAAACGATATTTTTCCCAAAAGAATTTTGATTGGTGTTGCCTCGTTATAATTTTTACTGAAGCTTTTGCATGTTAAAAATGATTATTTTATAGACGCAGATTACACATACAACTACTTAATTAAGCGACAGCTTATTATACCCCATGCAACAAAGTTGCGGAGGGTATATAGTTTTTGACTGGTCCGTCAGTCCGTCCGTCCGTCCGTCTGTTATCAAGTGGGTACACTATTTATCCGGATAACTCCTCCTACAGTTTTAAAGCTAGGAAGTTTTTATTTTGCAGGTTGATTGTGCACATATCAAAGATGTGCATACTACTTGGATTTTGATTTTTGATTATTTTTCAGAAAACTACACATTGTTGAACTTTGTCACTTTTATGCATTATATTGCATATAGGGTATATTATTTATTCGGATAACTCCTCCTTCAGTTTATAAGATAGGAAGTTTACAGGGTACTGCATTTGCCCGGATAAATCCTCCTACAGTTTTTGTCTCGCCCGCGACGAAAGTCGCGGAAAGTGAGACCTGGGCGTGCAAAGTATGACGGCGACGGTGGCGGCGACGGCGTTAACTTTTACTATATACAGGATATTTTGAAAACCCTTTGATGTAGGAGCATCATATTTGGTCCATAGGTAGTACTAATCAAGTGCTACCTGACGGACATAAAATAATGTGACCTTGACCTCTATTGCATGGTCCAGTGACCACGTTAAGTTTCTCCGATTAGATCCATATCTCAATAACTGTTAGTGGTAGGTCAATGATATTTTGTATATAGGTTGGTCTTGAGTAGTACATGTCAGTCTGGCATACGACTTTTGTCCTTGACCTCAATTTCACGGTCTAGTGACCATGTTAAGTTTCTCTGATTAGATCCATATCTCAATAACTGTAAGTGGTAGGTCAATAATATTTGTGTGTAGGTTGGTCTTGAGTAATACATGTCAGTCTGGCATATGGCTTTTGTCTGTGACCTCAATTTCATGGACCAATGAACATGTTAAGTTTTTGTGCTTAGTTTATGTTCTCAGTAACTATAAGTGTTAGGTCAATGATATATAGTATGTAGGTTGGTCTTAGGTAGTACATTACAATCTGCTATCTGGCTTTTGTCCTTGACCTCAATTTCACAGTCTAGTGAGATTAAGATTTTGTGATTAGGTCATTTTCTCAGCAAGTATAAGTGATATGGTATAAAGGTTGGTCTTGGGTAGTACATGACAGTCTGCTAAATGCAGGCTTGGCAAAGTATTGACCGCCCGGGTTTTCCCACGAAATGGGTGATACTGGGCAGTACTGGGTAATATGATTTTTTAAGCTCATTTTAAATAAATTGTTAAAACTGTGTGTAAGTTTCTTTATCTTTAACATGTTTGAATTGTATGGTTTTGTCTTTATATTAAATTTTACTTCTTTTTTTACAAATTGTACATGTTAAGGTGTCTCAGTGGTATTATTCCGCCATTTTTGTCTAATAATTGTTCATTTAGGTTTCATTCATTAAGAAATTTAACAAAATAGTTATTTTAAATGAAAAGAAAGTTCAAATGTATTTAAAATTTATATTCCTAATCATTTTTATAACATTTTCGTTAGNGTGAGCTAAAACATATAGGTTGGTCTTGAGTAGTACATGTCAGTCTGGCATATGACTTTTGTCCTTGACCTCAATTTCACGGTCTAGTGACCATGTTAGGTTTCTCTGATTAGATCCATATCTCAATAACTGTTAGTGGTAGGTCAATAATATTTGTGTGTAGGTTGGTCTTGAGTAGTACATGTCAGTCTGGCATATGGCTTTTGTCTGTGACCTCAATTTCATGGACCAATGAACATGTTAAGTTTTTGTGCTTAGTTTCTCAGTAACTATAAGTGTTATGTCAATGATATATAGTATGTAGGTTGGTCTTAGGTAGTACATTACATTCTGCTATATGGCTTTTGTCCTTGACCTCAATTTCACAGTCTAGTGAGATTAAGATTTTGTGATTAGGTCATTTTCTCAGCAAGTATAAGTAATAGGTCAATGATATTTGGTATAAAGGTTGGTCTTGGGTAGTACATGACAGTCTGCTAAATGCAGGCTTGGCAAAGTATCGACAGCCCGGGTTTTCCAACGGGGGAAACCGGGTTTTCCCGGGCTGGGCAATACTCCCTGAAATGGGTGATACTGGGCAGTACTGGGTAATATGATTTTTTAAGCTCATTTTAAATAAATTGTTAAAATTGTGTGTAAGTTTCTTTATCTTTAACATGTTAGAATTGTATGGTTTTGTCTTTATATTAAATTTTACCTCTTTTTTTTACAAATTGTACATGTTAAATGTACAAAATATAATTGCTAATCAAATCTTTTAATTCTTAAAACACCCCAAGGGAGAATTGCAAGCAAAATCATGAAAAGGTTATAATTATTAATTGTTAAATAAACATATAATTGTTTGACAGTTACTAATCAGTATAATTAGACACCTTACATGTACAAATAAACCTATAATTTTGAGAAGGTAACATATGTAATTGCTTTATACATTGTTATAAAAACAAATTTTTATACCTCACGCAACGAAGTTGCGGAGGGTATATAGTTTTTGACTGGTCCGTCAGTCCGTCCGTCATCAAGTGGGTACACGATTTGTCCGGATAACTCCTCCTACAGTTTTTAAGCTAGGAAGTTTTTATTTTGCAGGTTGATTGTGCACCTATTAAAGATGTGCATGCTATTTGGATTTTGATTTTTGATACTTTTTCAGAAAAGTACACATTGTTGAACTTTGTCATTTTTATGCATTATATTGCATATAAAGTATACCATTTGTCCGGATAACTCCTCCTACAGTTTTTAAGATAGGAAGTTTTTATTTTGCAGATTCATTTTGTACATATCAAAGATGTGCATGCTACTTGAATTTTGATTTTAGATAATTATTCCGAAAACTACACATTGTTGAACATTGTCATTTTTATGCATTATATTGCATATAGGGTACATCATTTGTCCAGATAACTCCTCCTACAGTTTTTAAGCTAGGAAGTTTTTATTTTGCAGATTGATTGTGTACATATTGAAAATGTGCATGCGCTACTTGGATTTTTATTTTGGATAATTTTTCAGAAAACTACACAATGTTGAACTTTGTCATTTTTATGCATTATATTGCATATTGGGTACATCATTTGTCCGGATAAATCTCCTACAGTTTTTAACGTAGGAAGTTTTTATTTTGCAGATTAATTTTACATATAATGAAGATATGCATACTACTTGGATTTTGATTTTTGCTGATTTTTCACACAAAAAATGCATTTGTTGAACTTAGTCATTTTTAGGCGAGATCTTCATAGGGTACCATTTGCCTGGATAAATCCTCCTACAGTTTTTAATATATTTTACAGGATGATTGTGCATCTGTAAGAGATGTGTAAGCTACTTGGATTTTAATTTTGGATAATATTTTACCTAATGCAGGATTATCCGATATGTGGGGGCGTAGGGTATGTGAGCTTGCTCACTAAGGTTCTTTAATTACACAAATTGAAATCAATTGGAATAGACGGAGGATTACTTGCCTAGTTCAACAGCTACTTATTTAAGCGACAACAGCAGGTAGTATTGAGAGAATCATCATCTCCATTGAGTACTGTGTTAGCAAGAGTCCCTCAGGGGGTCAGTATTGGGTCCCCTTCTCTTTATTATATATAAATGATATTACTGATACATCGGTCAACTATTCAAGTCCTGACGGATCAAAAATTGAATCTGATTTAAAAACATTTGTTGTGTCAATCAATCACAAAATAACGTGTGAGGCCCGTCATGGGTTTCTTGATTACCTGATTATCAGGGCACTTTTTAATGATTATTTGATTACGAGGGCATTTATTTAATGATTATTTTATTTTTAGCTTGCGTTTTTATATACTTTTTGATTACTAAGCCAAAAATTATTGATTAACAAGGTAAAAATTAAATGATTATTTGATTACCAAGGCAAAATTTTAATGATTATTTGATTCCTAGGACCCCCCATGAGGACCCTCACGTGTAAGTACAACAAAACAACTGTCTGGCAACATTAATTGCTGTCTCAAGGTTTGAACCAGTTAGGGCCAAAATCAAAGAATTCTTGAGACGGCTGTTTCAAAATTTTGTGGACAGATTTTTCTTCCAATTCATAAAAAAGGCAATAAAATTATTTTAGAAGTTCAGTAAATATTGTTACTTTAGACAGGGTACTGCTAGCGTCATAACGTCTTATATCTTGATGAAATAGAACCACTAACTGCTCCATTTGTTTCATTTACGGAAAATAGTTTTAAAAAACATAATGTATAGTGAATAACTATTTGCGAAACATGACATTGATAGTTGGTTTGATATGCTTTATGTGTAATCTGTTTATTTTAGGTTCTCAACAGAGAAATAAATTCAAATTCCTGTTCTATTTCTTCCGCAATGGAAGGGGAGGTTTGGCTAGCCATAAATCGGTTAAACCCACCATTTGTTTTGCCTGTACAATGTCAGGACCATTGCAGTCGACAATTTTGCCCGTGTTTTCCACCTGACGTTTTTTGTCTCATGGACTTCGGCTTTTGACCACTCAGTTCGGTAATTTTGTTATTACCAACATGTAACATGTTTTGACATTCTCAGGATTAAGGACCGCTTCATTCACGTGAAGCAAAATTTAACATTTTATAATGTGTGTATATTTATGAACAATTCTCTTTAATCAAAGTACATGATCAAATACAATAACGCAATCCCATGTCAATTGAAGGACAAGCGATTGTTTGGGGATAAGAAAGAGGTCCAAGGTAAAACAATGTTTACCATTGCATGTACTGTCGAGGGTTAAATGATCAACTATCTTCTGCACTGGTGGTCCTTTTTTGTCCTCAGATTTCCTCAGAGGGTCCAGTGTTAAGCTATTTTTTGCACTGTCGACTCTATTTTTGCTTGTCAAATTAGACGGAAATAAGCATTTGGATATAAAATGAGCAATTTTTGCGACGGACCTACCAAATGATGTGTCTGTGGAATACAGATTAGTTAAATTTGCCTCAATAGTTTCAACAGCCAAATAAAATGACCATTTTTCCATAAGGTCCAATGTTAAACTATTTTCTGGTCTGGTGGCCATGTATGCTCGGGACAAAATGTGCAGTCTCTGAAAAGACGTTCCATACACCATTCCTGTCAAATTAAGTTGAATTGGCTTCAGTATTTATAGAGGAGGTGATGAAAATGTGAAAGCAACAGACATACGGACAGACGCTCGTCGGGCACTAAGCGATGGCCATTGTTCATACCGACCCTTTGGCTCAGTTGAGCTATAAATAAAACAATATTTGCATAACATTAAGCTGTTAAAACCATTTATTCTCTTATCAATAAAACATGATAAATAAACTCAATAATCTTAAAACTGGTTTCAAATTATTGTATGAAGTCTACAATTTCTTCAAACAGCAAGTAGAAAGAAAGCCCCTTTGCTGAGTTCACGACTTAAACAAGTGCAGTTACAATAAATGTCAGTTACAATGAGGGTCATCGCGAAATTCTTTCAATCTTGCTATTTGTAACTTTGCATCTGTTGTGCGTCTGTAGTTTTACAAATAACTCCATGACTTTACAGAATCAAGACTTATCTGATCCTTTTGACCATCCTGACCGCTTGCTCTTTTAAGTTATCACAATGTTTATATCGTCAATAATTCCTTAAGTTCTTTATCTGTAAAGCGTGTTCTTTTTGGTACATCTCTGTTCCTAATCATATTATAAGAAGCTTTTGGTAACGTATTTTCAGATGAGAAGTTCTGTAGATATTGCATTGTAGATCGATAACCTTGCTGTATAAATATAACATCAGAATTGTTATTCTGCAGTTTCTCGTGTGCAATGGTAAAAATACAATGCAAATACAAATTGATTAAAAATTGTATTTTTGTTTGGTTTTTGAATGTAAGCCATGAAAATATGTTATGAAGATGCTTACAGGAGGGCTGAAAAATTAAACTAAATGTTCATGACTGGCATTACAGGATTGACTAGAATAATAGTGAACAGTAAAAATACACTAAAAACAATACTTAAAATACTGAGTATTATATTGTTGCGTTTTGACATTGTTTCATGTATTGATAAATATACTTTTATAATGTTGGTTCAAGTCCGAATATTTATATTAAAATCGTACAAAATGAGAAGGTCGACATTCAAGAAATTGTGGATTCAACTGGGTCTGATTTAATATAAAACAGAAAAAAACAAACCAAGTGCCATTTTACCACATTAAAAATGGAATCATTTCAAAATGTTTGAAAAACATAATGAACATCCATTTCAGAAAATTAAAATGCCTAGGCCCAGACATTAAGTGTAACAAATATTTGCAAGCAAACTGTCCTAAACGATAATGTATACCCAGGAAAAAACATAAATATCCTGGTCTTCCGATTTATTTGTGTTTCAAGTGTTTTGAACTGTAACTTTGATTACTGTCTTTCTTGTAATGATTATTTGAAAAAGCTAATCTGTATGGATTTCATCACGTAAAACCCTCTCGATCGAGATTGCGTGTTTTTATCGAGATATAATAATAATTTGTAACCAATGACAACACGAGATGAGTGTCAAAACTTTCATCTGTTTGCAAATGTACCGGTCGTCTTTTTTTAAAATTAGCACTCCAATATTTGAACTTTTCCTTTACCTTATTTGAATTGTTGCTATTATTGAACAAGTTTATTTGTTTGATTCATGTAGATTATTTATTAAATAATCTTGCTAGATTTATTCGTTTTCTTTTCACATGTGGACTATTTTAGTCGAATAATACTTACATTTACCAGAAAGTCCCTATCACCCTCCTCAATGTTAAAGTCGTCTGTTTCTATATACCAAGTATCTATACCAATTGTTCTTTCAATGTCTGTACTCTACTTAAAATAAACATTGAAATTCGTGATGAAACTTCATCTTAATTTCTCTCCTTTTTGGTTTTTTTATGCAAATTCAAACATCTATGTTGATTTCATTTTTATCTTAATTAAGTCATAATCCAATGTCAAATCAATTCAAATACATTTCAATTTTCAAAAATACACATGGCAGGGAGTCAAACATCAGGTCAAAGACCTTGTTTACACTACTATTTAAATTAATTGTAAACTCAACGGCAAAAAATTGAAGAAAATTATACAAATATCTTATATAAAACAACTCGTGGCCTTAACCAAATAACCGAAAACGATATTGTTGTCTACGCTTGTCTTTTGCCTCTTTATCGTTTTTCTTGTGCAGTTCCTTAGAAGTTTGTGACATGTAATTGTAATTTTCGGCCATTTTAAGTTTCTCCTGTTATCGTGATTGAAATTTTCAGACATTGTAAGTGATTCCTGTTATTTTTTTCTACCTTAACAAAAGAAAATTCTGGAATGATATTTCAAATACTAGTTCCTTCCAGAAATCTATGGATCATATATTCCTCACCAGTCATATTCAAATAACTAAATACCGAAGTAACTGTGAATTTACTTTCTGCATATGCGCATTTCGACAACTTATGCCTCTTCAGTGCAGAAAAAATCAAATTGAGAACTGTGCCATTGCGTTGTCCCACTAGATAGTTTCTCAAACATTAACAACCTTTAAAATTCTATACATTCCTAGGAAATAAAGAAAAACAGAGCAGCTTACCCGTAAAAATATCTTGGTAGAATTAGTGACAAGTGCAAAGAAGATTGTTTTCAGAAAGTTGAAGAAGCCGTTTACTTCTGTTCGTTCAAAACCATGATACTGTTCACGAATGGAAGCACCCGCATCTTCCAAAAAGTTCATTATTTCGTTGAAAGTTATCTAGGTATAAAGCAAACTTGAATTATTGGTTATTACATAAATGGAATATAGGATATTTTGTTTTTGATATGGACTTTATCATGGCCAGTATCAAGTGAGCCGTCAGGGCGAGCTTGATGCGTTACGGCGTGATAAAGTCCGTATAAAAAAATGTCCTATATTTTTACACAATGATAAATAAAACTCCTTAGTGAATTGAAATAAGATGACATTTTTATTTTAACACAGTTAATCTATTGTTCATTGCAATAATTTATATGCATTCTTCATTCAACGTATTATACGTATGAACACGGCAAATAGTACAAAACATCACCCGCTCTTGACGCCTTCACAGTGATCCAATTATTTCGCGATAATGTCCAGTTCGGTGATACTGACATAATAGAATCATAATAAGTCTCTGTAGATCAAATGAAATTCATACAAATTACTGATAAAATATGTTAACACGATCGATGGAAGCCGTACCTTTTACATAGCTTATATAAAAAAACCTGCTTGTAATCATATAGGTATCTATTTGACCAAAATGCGTTACATAAGACAAATCAAACTTTTTTGTAATGTAATGTGACTTATTTTCATTTTCTCTCTAATTTCTGTCAAGATTTCATATTTCCTGAACGGTGTGGAAACATTTGTTTTATTCTCCAGAAAGAACAAGTTTCGTGAAACTTCCAAATTTGTTTCGCAATACAATAAAAACATCTTATAAGGGTCAATGGACGTTTTTTCCCGTCAGATATTTTCTATAACCTATAAAACACTTTTCATTCTTAAAACTGCATTGTCGCATCCACCTTACAGAGTTTGGCGTTGATATCGATAGTTCAAATAACAACTTGAGCCAATGAGAAGGTTGTACTTAAGTTCATCTTTGCACAAAAATAACCTTATTGTAAGATCTGACCAAGGAACAAAAGAAACAAAAGAAAAGACAAAAAATGAAAAGATGGATATGCACAATTTGCTAATGAAATTAAGAGTCCAGTAATGTTTCATCAACATTCAATCTGTAGTCCAGAAATGAATTTCAACATGTAACTTTTATGTACATTGATTGCAAGAGATATTTCTCTATAAACTCTTAAAATCGGTAGGATTAAAATTTAAAATAAGAATGGAATTATCTAGTGATTAATTTCACCGTGTATCATCCGTACAGAGGATATGGGTACCAGGACTGGTTTTCGTTTAAATTTCAATGGAATCTACCATTAGTGTAAGTGGGAAACAGTCTAAACCAGTGTATTGCTACTTGGATCCACATACACAATGGTAACCGCCATTGAAATTTAATCCTATGTACGATGATACACGGTAAATTTCGGAAAATTTTATAAATATTGAATCATTTGCTTGGGGCAGTTGGGCCGCTTTTTAATATAAATAGCAAAATCTTGTCTTGGAAACAATAAATCTGTATCAATTTTAAAAAATGAAATTACTAATGGCATGAAGTGAAAAATAAAAAAAAACAATGTCTTATTCATTATGTAGTATACTAATATATAAAATGTCCTTGTCTTCTTATAAAATTTTAGTTTCTTGATATTTGGGTTATTGGATGTGGTTTGTTTCCATTGATTTATTCACTTTTTTACCTTTTCGGGGCCATTTAGGGCTTACTATA
>MJUU01040339.1:39518-84949 GCA_002080025.1 Modiolus philippinarum
TCGATAACTGACATGTATGTCTCATCGGTGCAGATCAAACCAAAGCATTTGGAAGTCCATTATTGAGAGTTGTGAAAATGAAAAGTAATGTCGCATTTGCTATGAGAAATTCCTAAATAGGTCAAACGCTTAAATAGAATGTTACGATTATGTAACTATGGAATTTTCATCAGAGTCATTTAGAGTATGAGAAATTGCAACGGACACTTCCTACGAATGTAAATGGTAAAGTCATTTTTTTTATTTAAGAAGTTCAAAAAAGGTTCTAAAATTGAAAATAGGAGAACAGTAACTAATGACATCTTTGAACGTTTCATCCAAATTCATTCCAGTTTAGGGGTAAATGAACAAAAAAGGGATATGGAGTAAATGTACATGAGATAAAATCCTATAAACGCTTTAATTGTAGTTCTATGTCTTGAAGTCGCAATGAGACCTTCAGCAGAGAGCAAACACTCTTCCCTCATAGTAAGTTCAAAACGGCGCATAGCACCAGTTTCGCTTGCTAAATGTTGCACAATGCCACATCCATCCCCTGTTCTACCTCATTCTTGTCATGGATGCGGGGTTTTCAACATGCATATCGGGGGAAACACTCTTACAAACACTGGTATCCCTATGGAAATCCTTTATTTAGACATTTTTCCTCATACGAAGTCAATAAAGTTTATAATCTCATTATGTAGCATGGTAGGCTCAAAATAACATCATGTTAAAGAGGAAATCTGAATATGTAATCAAAATTCATTCAGTTATTGAGAAGAAGTGGCAGAAGGCAATTAAACAGATATATTCATCTTGATGAAATAAATGGCAAAATCATATATAGGAGAACGGAAGTCTGAATAACATCAAAACCTACGAGCATCATACATTTATCTGTTATGTAGTTTAGAACGAGTTACACATAATATCTTTGACTTTTAACACGTATGGAATTGATCAGCACAGTCGTGATTATCCTACCTTTCCTTTCCCGTCTCTGTCAATGGCTTTTAACGCTAAGTTTGGATGACAATCTTCTCCAAACAATATATAACTGTGTTGACGATAAAGTATTCGCAGCTAAAAAAGAAAAGCATGATGTAACAAAATGCCTTTCATACTAAAATCCTACAGCAACATAGGGAAATACTGCTTTTCAAATCAGTTTTACTATATATACAATGTTAAAACAGTGTTCGGCATGTAAAACCACACTTATTCAGCACTAAAATTTCTTTCGACCTTTTTTCAGAAGAAAAAAAACGACTCAGAAAGGAAGGCTGCCAGTCTCGTTTCACATTCATAAACAAATATTTGACTTCCTTCTAAATTTAAACAAACAGCAGAAATGAAATGAAAATTTGCATCCATAGAAGTCTGATTATCAAGCAATTTTATGATAATTTATTAAAAATGTCACACTGACATGCTTTAGTCGGTTATTTTTTCATATCCTGCTATTTTACTGAACTTTATTTCCACTCGCATGTCTCGAAATGATTCTGTCAACTTATTTATTAGGGGTTAATAAAAAGCAGCTTCGATCAGAAAAAACTATCTAGAACGCTTCGATCAGAAAAAAGTATCTACAACGGATTTGAAAAGCACCAATTGTTGTTCTCTATCAGTTTTCAAATATCTTTGAGTATATGGTCTTCCAAACATTTAGATTTTATCTGTACTGAAGAGACATAAGTTGTCGAAATGCGCATATGCAGAAAGTAAATTCACAGTAACCTCGGTATTTAGTTTTTAGGCAATATCTATATACTTCGCACTGTTTTGCATGGGTTATTACTTTAAAATTATATTTTCATTTCAGGTAACAAAAACCTTTTTAAAGGGGGGGGGGGCGGCAAATCAGGCAACGTATTTTTTTTTCTAATTATCCCCGCACTTTTCTGAAGAAAATGCGGGGATATTGTTTTGGTCCCGTCCGTCTGTCCGTCCGTCTGTCCGTTAGATGGACCTTGTCAGTGGAACTCCTCGCTNTTTTGGATATATGTGAGCTTGTCAGTAGAACTCCTCCTACATTTTTGGATTTAGTGTTTTAATTTTGTTATAGAATTGTTGCATATATGCTGCAGATGCGCAATAAGCTTTCGGATTTTTGATATTGGTCTTGGTGCAAACAAGAGGCCCCAAGATGTCTATTTCATATATGTGAGCTTGTCAGTAGAACTCCTCCTACATTTTTGGATTTAGTGTTTTAATTTTGTTACAGAATTGTTGCATATATGCTGCAGATGCGCAATAAGCTTTCGGATTTTTAATATTGGTCTTGGTGTAAAAAAGAGGCCCCAAGATGTCTATTTTGACAACTGTGAGCTTTTCAGTGGAACTCCTCCTTCATTTTTGGGTTAAGTGTTTTAATTTTGTGATAGAATTGTTGCATATAGTCTGCAGATGTGCAATAAAGTTTCAGAATTTTGATTCCGGTTCCGACTTTGGTAAATTTCCTGAAAGTCTCAAAGACCACTTATTTCTTGGAATTCTACCTNGCAACCATACATGTAGTAATTTGTTCAATTAGGACTAACATTTTCACCAATTGAATTTCAAAAATAGTTGATTCCAATTTTGGTAAATTTCCTGAAAGTCTCAAAGACCACTTATTTTTTGGAATTCTACCTAGCATACATACTGTTAGGATTTGTTTCTATTTGGGCAAATATTTTCACCAATTGATTCTCAAAAATGTTTGATTCCAATTTTGGTAAATTTCCTGAAAGTCTCAAAGACCACTTATTTTTTGGAATTCTACCTAGCACCCATACTGTTACGATTTGTTTCTATTTGGGCAAACATTTTCACAAACTGGTTTTCAAAAATGTTTGATTCCAATTTTGGTAAATTTCCTGAAAGTGTTAAAGACCACTTATTTTTTGGAACTCTACCTAACAACAATTGTGTAAGATTTGTTTCGTTTAGGGAAATCATTTTCACCAATTGGATTTTCAAAATAATTGATTACAAATTTGGTAAATTTCATGAAAGTCTCAAAGAACACTCAATTCTACCTAGCAACCGTATATCCTTGTATACTTTCTTAGTAAAAATAGTGACTATCAATAATTTGATTTTAAACATGTTGAGGAAAATTACCACAAAACGACTGTTTTCTGTGTCAAACAGGTGAGTGCGGGGATGGCCATCTTTTCTGATGGCAGCACTTCTAGTTTTGTATTATTTGAAAGAATTTACGTTACGTTCGATTGTAAAAAAAAAGAAGAAAAAGGAGCATAATAGGGAGAATTCAAAGTTAAATAATATGTAACTCTTCGGTGAATGGGGAAAATAAAGTAAAATACTATTCATGCAATCAAATTACAGTTGTAGTCTTTTATTGCTTTTGATTAAGTATTGTTTGGTATGTTTTAAAGCTGTTAATACTTATAGATAATGCGTATATTTCACTGTGTTATTACTGTCTCTGAAACAAGCATTTGATCTCATTAATTTATGAGTTTCAAGAAAACATATAATGTTTATCGTTTTAGATGAAATTAAACCTTTTTCCATAAATATAATAAGACAAAGATGATTCATATTCATATGACGACTGTTTACCTTTGTAAAGGCTGTTCTGAAATCTCTCCTGGATATAGTATCAATGCTATCTTTGCTGAATTGACCTAAAACCTGATTAAAATTATATATATGAATAAAAACAGAATGCTAGATGATCCAATAAATGTCATTGAGTGAATTATCCACAATACTTCGATATCATTGGAAATAACCCTTGCATGTCTTCAATTGTTTTTTCTTATGTCTGATAAGTATCAGATATACTTTCTTTGAACAATATTTTATGTGGTCGGACTGACCTCGGAGACAAACGTCCAACACCTTTAAAGACATTTCTTATTTCATAAAATATGCATTTTGAACATTGACAATTTCAGAGTGTTCAATTTGAAAACAATCAATATGTCGTTCCAAAAGTGGTAGTTGGAGGTTGAAAAGGGCGAAAGAAACTACCTTTCTACATACAGTGTTTTGATTGATTTATTGATTGTTGTTTAGCAATATTTCAGCTATATCGTGGCGTGAACTGTTGATAATATTATAAATATACTAGTGTTTTGAATTGCATCCGATCGATAAAATGAAATACATCTAAACTTTATGACTTCATCTGGTTTTTAATGATTACGGGAATTAGTAACAAGAGAAATGCTGTCAATGTGACAGCAAACCGGGTTTTCCGTTACATGGACAGTATATCTTACACATGGGTTGGCCCTGAATATCTGAAATGTACTTATAATTTTCATTAATTTTCAATGTTAAACCTTCCACCAAAGTAGCCTATTTCTGAAAGTTCAGCAACTTAGATTTTAACCAAAAAAGAAAATAAAAGTACTGTGCACACCTCTGATACAGGTACAAATGATCTGCATTATAAAAACTTCCTGTCTCAAATACTGTAGGAGATTTGGACAAAGGGGGTACCCTATTGTTAAAAATTTGACGTAAAAATGACCAAGTTCAGCAACTGATATTTTTCACAAAAATTATCAAAAATCGAAATCAAAGTACTGTGCACACCTTTGATATATGTACAATTGACCTGCAAAAAAAAACTTCCTGTCTCAAAAACTGTAGGAGATTTGCTCCGGACAAAGGGGTACCCCATAGTTAGAAATTTGACGTAAAAATGACTAAGTTCAACAACTGATATTTTGGACATAAATTATCAAAAATCAAAATCAAAGTACCATGCACACTTTTGATATAGGTACAATTGATCTGCAAAATAAAAACTTCCTGTCTCAAATACTGTAGGAGATTTGCTCCGGACAAATAATGTACCCATTTGGCAGCCGCTCGCTCGCCCGCCGCCCGCCCGCCATATTCACCATTTTAATAATCGGATTTTTCCGATGGAAAACCCGGTTAAAAACCTGATTTAAGCATATTGGATTATCTTTTAAATTAAAGTTAAAACATCATGATACCTTCAGGAAAGCAAAGGCAGCTGCATTTTTCCTCTTATGCTCTCTATTAATTTCTTTCTGTCCTCGATGTGCCTTTTTCCATTTTCTGTAAAAAAAAATATTTATGCAATATGAGTAATATAATATATTTGATAGTTTTCGTCAAAGCACGCACTGCTCGTTTCGGATAGCTCAATCCTACCACCCTTTGGAAAAGGATTCTTGTTTTTGCCCTAAGTATCACACGTTCATTGGTTATTGGCTATTGGAGAAACAAAAATCCAAAGTTTTTAAACTTGGATATAAAAAGTGTAGTTTTTGTTTAGACGTTAATATACTCTGAAAGGAAAATTGTCTTTGTTAGAGGCTTCGTTTGGAAAAAAAAACATAAAGAAATATGGCAAAGTCTCGTTCGGTAATTAAGAAACTTTGTGCAGTTAAAACTAAACGAAATGAACAAAACATTTAATCTTTTATCAACTCTTTTGTCAACAAAAATAACTAAATACCAAAGTTACTTTTTTACCAATGGTGCTTTTGTCGGGAAACGGATGACTGTGATTGTAAGAGCGCTTTGCCAGTTTAATTTATGTTTGTTGACAATCCCGCATCCATGACGTAAAAAACATGGAAGTGGCGTTGTTCGACAATTATGAAAGAATTCCGCTCAAACCGGTGCTAGGGGCCGTCTTAAACTTACTCTGAGGTAGGAGAAAAGCTCATTGTTGAAGGCCCCATGGTGACTTCAAGATGACGAACAACAATAAAAGCGTTGCTCCTTTGCTTGTTTTTTACCATATATTTGTAGAGACTTTGTCTCATGTACATTTACTCCATATCCTATCATTCACCATTTACGACTGGAGTTTGTCTCTCCTGCAGTTTGGAGTCCGTCAAAGATTCCCGTGCGAGAGATGTATGCTCTCAATTTATTTTAGTTATGGTGTACTTGTTCGTGAGAGAATTTCTCATATGGATATACTGTCGTACTTTCAGATTTTGGAATTCATTTTTGGTAATTTTGAAATGTAATTGTGACCACCTGTTTAAAGTGCCCACATCTCACTATTATATAATGCCAAGTTTTTTTTTACAATTGACTTGATGAGTGCCCTGTGTATGTCTGTGTGTTGTAATCGTCCACTAGCTTAAAACACTGGTGCTTTTGTCGGGCAATGGATGACAGTGATTGTAAAAGCACTTTGCCAGTTAAATTAATGTTTCTTGACAATCCCGCATCCATGACGTAAAAACATGGATGAAGCTTTGTTCGACAATTAGCAAAGAATTCCGCTCAAACCAGTGCTAGGGGCCGTCTTGGATTTACTATGAGATATGAGCAAATAGAAAAAAGAAGGGAAACGGGGAATGTGTCAAAGAGACAACGACCCAAAGGGGAGTAATAACAACTCAAAGCCACCATAAGATCTTCAATGAACGGTGAGAAAACCCCATACCCAACGGTAGGTCGGAGTCGGCCCCTGAATAAAGAGTAATCAAGTTCAGCGAAATAAACATCATCCTAGACTCCTATAGACATAAAGTAAACTAACTAGAAAAAAAGACAAGACACACAAAGGCTTAATAAATTTCCTGACTAAGGACAGGCGCAAACCTGCTGCGGCGGGGTTAAACTAGTTTTATTGGGCCCAAACCTTCCCCCTACAGCCAATGTGATAAATAAAAAACAATCGTAACAACAGTAAAATTCAGTTGGCAACAGGACGGAGTCAATTGTGAAAAATGGAACTGAAAGAACTAAATATACGGACATAAACATGAAATCACAAGAGACTGCTAGCAGTTAACTGACATGCCAGCTCCAGACCCATTACCAACTGACAAAGTAAGTTATGTACCCCCAGTATACAGTATAAAGCCCATTGTTGAAGGCCTCATGGTGACTTTAAGATGAAGAACAACAATTAAGCGTTGTTCCTGTGCTTGTTTTTACCATATTTTTGTAGAGATTTTGTCTCATGTACATTTACTCCATATCCTTTCATTCACCATTAACTGTGAATTTATTTTCTGTATATGCACATTTCGACAACTTACGTCTCTTCAGTGCAGTTTGGAAGACCAATTTGACATTTTATACAGTAAATTCAGGATTTTTTCAAACACCAGCTTAAGTAAAGGTAAATGTCAGATCTTGATAAACGTTACATCTGCTTTACACTGCGCCTTTGAAAGGCAGTCTGATGATAACTGTGAATTATGTATCCTACTAACAGTTTTCGGACATTTATAATGCCATTGTTATGCAAGTTGGAATAGACATACCTGCCTTTGTTGTATACCGTGAAAACACAACACGTGGGATAGGGAAAGTTTGTTGCATAGTGAATTATCAAATATTTTGTGCATCGACCAAGTAAAAGCAATTAGTAACATTGGTATATGTAGTTTTTAAAGGGATTTATTACAATATTCACTTACTTGGCTATTTTAGTACTTGGTAATGGTCCTTTTGGAACTCCTGATCTGCTTTGCAATACCGACTTCAAATATTCTTGTTCTTTAGATGAATACTGTGATGTTATAAAATTCAATATATGTATGATATGTGTTTATCGTGTATCAGTAATAAGTTGGTCTTTGATATAAAACGTAAGGTTTATTTGATATGTGAATAAACTTTTTCGATGGACAAAATAATTGTAAAATCGAACAGCAAATTAACACAAGTATATACAGAAAATACAAGCAAAAAAAGTGATTCTAAGAACATCTTGATTGATGAAAATATAGGAAAACTACATTGTGGTAGTATTTATACAACACAGAGGCAAAACTATTTCATTTTAATTGATCGTATATACTTACAACCATGCAACCAATGGTTTTGATTGGTCCCTCTGTTTGCTTAAATCTGTTTTCATTGGCTATTATATGATGAATGTCTTTAATCGGCTGCATTTTTCGTAAGAAACTGTCTTTTGTGTCAAGTGACAACCACCAACCTAGAGCAAAATGTACACAAATAATGCATGCACAAATGATCGATGGGAAGCACATCATTGCAATTGATTCGTTCAGATGAATCTGTTCCTTTTGTTCAGTTGAGTGCAGACAAAATCTCTCGTTAAAGACAACTTTCAGTTAATGGGGGTAGTGTCCTGTGATAACTTAACAGCAATTGCCAGTACTAAATAAAATGTAAATTATGTGAGATGGTGGCTGATTGGAAAATATAATTTTCTACCGCCTGAAACAAAACCAAATAAAATCCACGTTACGTCTCTTACCCTCAATCAAGAGCAAGGTGAAAGTTTGTATTTATCTCATTGTACACGGGTAAATCTGTATGACAAACATCATCGACAAGGACAAAACTTAAAATAGCAGTGTGAAATACAAGACAACAGGGAAAACAAAATCAACGACAGAAAACTGTCAACTGCAATGGTCGCTACTTGGTACGTTTCAAAAGAAATGGTCTGTTAAACCGAAATATGGCACGCCAAAACTCCCTTTCTGTTGCGGAAGTGTCAAAGAGCAACTTAACAGTAATTGCCACCAAAAAGTCGTACACAGTAAAAAGAAATGATCATCCAAGTATTAAGTAAAAAACAATATCTTAATTTCACAGTTCGGACGGAAACTTCAAATTTTTCCACAAGGGACTGATATTTATCAAAGAACTTTCAAATGATCGTATGAGAGGGACATTTTTGAAGCCTTGTTTTACAAGGCGGTTATGAATGTAACAATGTCTAATGAGAAAGTCTGATAACTTGTGCTAGCTCTCGCGTAACGAATCAATTGTGAAACACACACTCCGTACGCAGGAGAAGTTGGAATATTACTGTCAGTGTTAAGGAAATTGATAACTTTGAAATTAAAATCGCCCCTTCTGTCCTTAATTTTAGTTAACCTAGAGTTGTGACAATTTATTGCATTTATAGAATTGTTCTACGACTGCACTATGTTGACTTCAAGTTAAAATTCTCTATGCGAACTTCTAGTAAACAATTTTCTTTCCATTCTCATGCATCTTTTACTAAATGGATTCCATAAATATATCCACCAAGCTAGATATAAAGGAGATAGCAGAACCCACTAGACCTACATCTTTTTTGGACTCGAATTTGACGACAATGGTCATCTCAGTACTTCATTAAGTTCTAAAAGCAGCCATTAATGATTCTACACGGAAGCAGCTGTCTAAAAGTGAAATACATGTCACAATAGTTATAAAAGTGATAAATAGTATGATCAAAGCTCTAAAATGAACAATAAAAGGATATGAAGTATATGCACATTAGACAATATCGCTACAAATACTTGGTAGAAACAAGCAAAGGAATAACACTTTTATATGTGTTTTTCATAAGGCCTTCAACAATTAGCTTTGCTCATACTTCATGATAAATTCAAGACGACCCCCAGCACATGTTTGAGCGGAATTTTGTGCTAGATTTCGAACAACGCTAAGTTAAATATGAACAGATTTAAATGATGACATACATTTGAGCAGTTCCAAAAGTGGTCATTCTACGAAAAAACAGTTCTTTACGGTCATGATAACGGTTTTTCTTTGAGAAAATTGTACGTGATTAAGTCGGAGAAAAAACCGTGTCCTCTCCTGAATGTTTAAAGTCAAATTGCAGGGAGATTATTTTTATTGACATGAGTATAAAATTTCGTTTTGTTTTAAATTTAGTCAAGTTACAGGTAGTTTCCTTTTTGTGAATATCAGTATCATGCCAAATACAGAAAAAAATCCCTTTTGGCATATGTTTTTGTAAAACCGGATTAAGTGTCTTGATTTGGGGAAGGAATATACTGTCCAATACAGAAATGATTTTTGTTCACATGCTTTCGTTCAAAATAGCATATGATATTGAATAATGTCCCTTTTGCCATTCAGTTAAGTGTAGAGATAACATCCTCCATGTAAACTCAAAAGTGAACTTACAATTGTTTCTAAGTTAACTTGCAGTTAACTTACAGCGGTTGTAGAGCAATTCTAAAAATCGTCATAAAATGTTCACAGCTCTAAGTTAATTAAGAAACAATTGCCTCCTATTTGATATTTAAAGTATTGGGTATTTCTTTTTGACCGCCTTTGATGATGCTTTTTCATATTTTTTTTATTCTATTACTGCTAGGGAGAGATTGCTCCTTGAATCAAGTTAAAACGAAATTTACTGTTTATTATTCAACTTCGGTACATTTGTATTTAAGAACAGTTGGCAAACGAATACCGGAGTAAAAATGATGAAAGGGGAAAAATTCACGGCAATTCACATCAAACATGAATTGAGACAGCATGACAAAGACAAAGCAAATAAACATAATGAACAAAAACACTACAAAACTAAAGCAGTAGCAGTGTGAACTCCTACAAAAACTAAGGTATCATCGGTTGCTCATAAAGGGAAAGCATAATCTGATCCACGCGCGACAGCCGTCACACTGCTAGTGAAAAGTCTGCAAAGTTAATGCGCTAGTTCAAACTAATCTTTGGTCATGTGAACTAAAAGGGGATTATGGCAAAACAAACTTTATATTATAACAACATCACGTGATTTGTAACATAAGATCACTCAACACATACATGTATCAAATGACACTAGAAAGTGCAAATATTCTGCTGAAGAGAAATATCCAGGGCAATCCTGCAGTTAGATGGGCTAGCTTGACAGGGGATATGAGACCGTATCAACATTGTCGTATATATAGAATGTAATTGTTACTCGGGCTTCACAGGGAAAACGGGTTCATATTTCTTGCCTGTGCCCTGTATCCTCTTCAACTGATGGCTCAGGGGATATAAAACACAGATAGGGATATGAACCTGTATCACCTGTGAAGATTCCCGATAAACATTAAATATTCCAATTATAAATTTGGTAAGTCAAATTTACTTTCATTTATATAAGCTTTTCCTTGGATGAAAAAATAGAGACATATAAAGTTTCATAAATTTCAAACTTAAACTGTCCAAAAACTTAAAAAAGGGGACATGGATGAACTTTTGCAGAAAAAATACCGAAGGAACGAATGATTAGTAATTACAATATTCCAAAAACATGACAAAACAAGAACACAGAAAGAAATGATATAGGACAAACACAAAACGAGGAAATAAAAACAACACTCAGAGACAGTATTAAATCGAGAGTGACATCAGTGCTCTAGAAAGGTTAACATGTCATGCGCTATTGACAGCACCCGTCACACTATCCATGAGTCAATGTAGGAAAAAGTCAAAATCGGTTATATCAAACCCAGGAAGACGTGATGTAACACATTCTCTTATTATGTGGCAGCAATATCTATCTCTTATGTGATCAGACAATTTTCGTATTTAATAGTTACTCGAAACTTATAACTTAGTGATGACTTTTGTGCTATAGTTTCATTGGCCTTTCATATGATTGAATAACTTTTCAGTAGTGAATTCATTAGTTGTTCGAGAGGTCACACATCGACGTCAAAACCAAGTCATTGAATTCTTTTGTTATGTTTAATTTCGTGTACATTTCATTATGTCGTCTGCACTGTTAATTTATTTTATGGGAAAGAAGAAGAATGAAAAAAGGAGCTTCTGGTGTACACACATATTAATTTCTTTCTCCCAAACAGCTGAATATGTTTTTCCCACTTGAAATATATTGTTTTTATTGCTAAAATGAGTTTCCTATTCAATATTTAGTTCTATGTTGATGTAATGTGTATTGAAACCACTGACTTGTGGAAACGGACATTGGAATCAATAACCATAATTAAAGAGAAATTTACCATAAGTTGTCGAAATGCGCATATGCAGATCATAGATTAAAATTACTTCGAAATTTTGTTATTTACATGTACACCTGCATATAGTTACAAATAATTTGTGAACATTTTCACTTATCTGACAAGCAATAATGACCTTTCTCATAATTTTTTATCGTAAGTACAATTCAACTGACCTTTCTGAAAAGATACCATGGTTTGTTACACGCACAGTACCACGTTTCTCTAATTTCTATCCGGTTTTCACATTTCCTGAACGGTGTGGAAACATTTGTTCTCCTCTCTAGAGAGAACAACTTTCGTGACATTTCCCGCCAAATTTATTCGGAATACAATCCTCGGTGTTTTTCGTCCAGTCATTAGAGAAACAGTTTCCACAACTTAAACACGTTAATTATGAAATTTCTCACATCTCGATAAATAAATTTTCAAATGTTTAAAAGCTCGACAAACCTCGCTTTCAAACATTTGCAAAATTTATTTAACTCGATGTGAGAAATTTCATAATCAACTAGTTCTCGTTATGGAAACTATTTACATGTCATTGCTATTGGTTGTTGTGTATACATGTACTTATTCGCACGAGTTTGTTCTACTCTTGATGATTTCGATGAACGTAACCATACCATCACAGCCAAACTTTTACAACAGGGTTACAGATTTCATAAGTTGTTGAATACATTTAAGAAGTTTTGTAATAGATATGAACATGTGATATCTAAATATGGCGTTACTCGTAAACAGCTTATTACTATGGGCATTTCTAGTCCTCAATTTTACGGAAATGTTGTTAAAAAATGCCAGAAAAGCAGGGACCTTACATTCTTTACGTAATAGGGGATATCGGCAAGATATTCTGCTTGCATCTGTTAAATTAGCTATGAGCCCTAGCGACCGGGAAATTTTGCACACATACTGGCCTCTCACTGATACTGCCGACGTCTACTGAAATTCATGATGATTCTTGACCAAACCCTTCGGGAAGTTTTGAGTTTGATTTTTCTTCCGTAGTGCGACAGTGTTCTATCAGCAGACTAGGCTCCTTGAACTAGCCGGCAGTTTAGCGGCGAGCACCCCTTGACCCATCTTTCAAAATTACTTATTGTCTTTTTCTCTCGTTTCAAGATTGTGGTCATGGAGTTAGTAGTCTACCTGTATTGAGTTTTATTCGTATGTTTTTATACTATAGGGAAACGGGACAGATAAAGGGGAGGTTTGGGTACCCATAAACCGGTTTAACCCTACCGCTGGCTTTTACTAGTGCCGGCACCAAGTCTGGCTGTCCCGGGTTCCTATCGTTGTCTACGTTTGTCTTTTGTCTTATGCATGTTTTTCTTGTGTAGTTTCCTTGCAAATTGTTGCATGTAATTATAATTTTCAGCCATTGTAGGTGTTTCCTGTTATCCATTTTTTAACATTTATATCACAATTTAGTCCTACATCTACAACACTTACCGTTGTTAATAGTTATTATTTATATAGGATAACATTGATTGTTAAACTTTACAAGTATTAAAAGGTATTAATAAGTACATCAGTAATATTCAATTTACCCACAAACATAACAAACTAAATTTTCCCAATTTAACATAATCGGGAGAACACAGCAGAAGAGTTTCAAATAAAATTTAACATAGAAGAAATAAGTTTCACAACCCTTGAGGCTTGCATATCGCTTGTTATCAACTCTCGCAATTAGTAACAAAAATTATTAACCAACCAAATACAATATGACAGAAAATGCCTATTTATTAGCAGAGAGAAATTTTCACAGCCTGTTATTACGACATCCAAATCAGAGCCATTACACATTACAGCCAGAAAACTGGGCATTATTACAGGGCCATTATTAATCACGTGACACAGAAGTTTATTATGAGATTTAATATCAATTCTCTGTAAATACCTACCATATTATATAGAGGGTTGGGCACGCATGGTCACAGATTTCCTCGAAACTTTATACACTTATATAATTCTATGACTTATGAACAAAATTGACCCCTAAACTTGTCCCGCTGGCTTGGTTGCCATGGTAACGGGTACCATGGTTTTTAGGCTAAAATATGATGATTAAGAGCTGAAAAAACAGCAAAATTCAAACGGATGGGGTTCTTTAAATGTAGACTTTATGCATTTTTACCCAAGCAAGGTAAAATTAAATATTCTGCTGTCATATTGAGGTTAAAAGTTTTTGATAAATAATAGGTCTGATAGATGTGCAGGGTCGAGGCACACAGGGGTCTTTGGCCATTTTGAGGATAACTCATTTTTGGCCGATTTTAAGGACCTGTATCCTCCATATGCAACAATGCTGGGTAATTTCAAGATTACAGTCAATAAGTACTAGGTATGAATAAACAATTTACGGAAAAAAATTGCTGGGGCTATGGTTGCTAAGGTGGTTACTCTGGCGGTAAAATGGGAAATTTTCACTTTTTGAAGTGCTGTTTTGGCAGATTTGACATTAATTAAATTCCTAAAATAAAGTGAAATGCTTAATTTGATTCCTTCATACACTCTTATTGATAATTACTATTCAAAACAAATAGAAACTTTTTGACTCTGGTTGCTAGGTTGGTTGCTATGGAAGCATAAAGGACAATTTTCAACCATTTCTGTTTCTTTTTTCAGACGTTTGCCCTTCATTTTTGCCTTTTTTTAAAGGTTAAATGAAGGATAAACCACGGTTAATGTCATCTTGCTTATAACTCATCAAAATATGATACATTCAGGTTGCAAGAATGGATGGTTGCTATGGCTGCTAAAAATGTCTAAATGTATCGTTGTTCGAAATGCTTTTTTTGTCAGATATAAGATTAATTCAATTTCCTTAAAAATAGAATTATGGTTAATTAAAATCACCAAACATAGAACAAAACATTTTCCTTTTTTTTGTTTTTGGGTGTAATAGTACTAAAGCAGTTTGTTGTTACATGCAATTTTCAAAGCCCTTTACCAGATTTTATTTTTAGATAAATAAGGCAAGAGTTGCCTGCCCGTTGGTGTTCAAGAGCATTAACAGCAATGATCTTTTCATGAAGATTGTAGTATGCATTTTGTATATAGCAAAATCGTAGAGATTAGTGGTGTAAGGTGTAATTATTGAGTCATATTGATAACATAGAATAGACTTACACCTTACCTCCCAGGAGCATCAAAGCTATTACAATACCTCCTTAACTAGCAATTATTTTATGTCTCTTGCATCCTTGTCGGACCATGTTTCATTTCAGTAGAAGACTTGTGTCATTTACAATTTTATTCTTTTTCATATGAAATATTATTTGAAATCACAACAAAACTATATTTTTAAATAGCAGACCAGCCTTTTCAGAGATCTACAAGCATTAAAAGGTTACAACATTGCCCCCTTGCCTGAAAAAATTGCCGTCATTTACACAAAGCAAGATGTGATGTATTCAGGTGTGCTTGTAGACTGAAAACAACATCACCAGAGTAGTGTGACTTCAATTGGCCATAACTTGACTAGAACGTGACGTTTTTGCTTGCACATGCCCAATCAGAAGTAGATACTGTAACGTGTTTTATCATAAATGCCCAAGAAATAAGTAGTCATTTACAAATTCTGATTTTGTGATAAATTAGCATCACGGTTCAACATGTGGGCAATAAAGACAGAAAAGGAACAGAATTGGTTTGTATTTCCAGTTGGCCGACATATCATATGAAGGAGCTCAAATGCATGACTTGTGTATATATCTCAAATGTTTTCTCTTTTCGAACTATTGCAGGGATCTTTATTAAGCGAAAGTCCCCAGCAGCTTGTTATGCGATTTTATCCTAACACATCCCTGTACATTGTTTTGATGGGGTAATAGCTTATTTATGCCCCGCCCACGAATGTGGAAGGGGCATATAGTGTTACCCTTGTCCGTCTGTCCGTCCTACGTCCGGTTAAGTTTTGCGTTTAAGTCCATTTCTCAGAAACTAAGGTATAGAAAAATGATAGTTGACCAGTAGGTAGATCTTGGGTAGTACTACAAAGTTCACTAAGCAGTTTGACACTTTGACCTATTTTTCATGGTTGAGTGACTTTGGTTAAGTTTTGCGTTAAAGTCCATTTCTCAACAACTACACATTATAGGATAATGATTTTACATCCAATTGATTGCCTTGATGAGTACTACCCAAATCATTGACAGTTAAGTGGCTTTGACGTACATTTTACGCTTCAGTGACTTTGGATAAGTTTCGTGTTAAAGTTCATTTCTCAACAACTACACATTATAGGACAATGATCTTTCATCAAATTAATTGCCTTGATGAGTACTACCTAAATCATTGACAATTAGGTGGCTTTGACCTACATTTTACGCTTAAGTGACTTTGGATAAGTTTTGTGTTTAAGTCTATTTCTCAACTTCTATGTATTGTAGTATCGCGATATTTCGCTGTAACATTCAACTAAAAGAGATCTGCCCATTTCACCAACAATTGGGCGACCATGACCTACATTTTATGTTTCAATGACTTTGGTTAAATTTTGGATTTCATCACAATTCAGTGACAGGGAACTCATTTTATGAATGATTGACTTGAGTTAATCTGTTGGGATAAATTTATTGGCGGGGCATCCGTGTCTTACAGACACATTCTCTAGTTTTTTTGTTACATGGTGAGTCGTCTTTACCCAAACCAGAGTGAGCGTCGACATTGTCTGTAAAATCTTTAACCTTAATTCTGGGGTGGAGATCTAAAGGGCTAGGGTGTTGATTTTTGTTATGTGGCTTCCCTGCTATGAGAGCTATGTTGGTGTACCTAATTAGTAGACATTTTGACTTTGACATTACCCAGAAGGAAATTAAAAAAAAAAAACAACTTTAACCTTGCTTCTAGAAACTGGTCTGTAAAGTGATATGGTGTTTATTTTTTGTATGTGACTTGCGTTTAATCAGGGCATTTTAGGGTACCATATTTGTAGATCATTTTAGTTGGTCATACACCGAAGGTTGATTTTTTAAATACACCGAGTGCAATACACAGAATGAAGCCTCATAATTTTTAAGGGGCAAAAAATTTGATAAAGACAGAAAATTTCTATCAAATGCAAGGTAAAGTTTTCATGTCAAACTTTTCATCTAAAATCTGATGAAATATAAAAAAATGTCAGTTTTGTTCCCATTTCTACCCCTGGGAAACGCTAAGAGCTACACCATCTATTGACACCTCGCAGAATGCGTATCCCAAGATGAATCAAAAGTAAGAAACCCCGTCAATATCCAATGAAGAATAAAAAAAGACATTTTGCACATCCAGAATTTGGCCCCGTTTTGCCTTAAAACTGCATGAAAATTGGACAAGAGATAAAAAGAAAATGAGATTTCCTCCGTATGGTTCCACTTTCTGGAGAACTGAGTGTGACGTAAAACCCATTAACATATAAACTACATGCAAAATGAAAGAAATCCTGTCAGAAGTTTAGAAATAACAAGTATTCTACATGCAGGTAAATGTATGAAATCACTAAATTTGGCGAATATAACGCTTTTAAACGAATGGGTGGTACCAAAATACCTCAAACTAATTGAATTGAATGGTGTCATATTTTTCAATAAACCTATTAAAATAAATGATTAGAGTCAAATAAGTGAACTTAACAATTTCGGAAAGTTAAGAAATTGACACAAATCACAAAAATGCCAAAACATAGAAGCAGCCACTGCAAGCTAAGCTCACCTCGTTTCAAAGCATTGTCACATGTTAAGTATGTCAGTACACAGGAATGGACAATAATCATTCTTTTTAACAGATTCAATGTAGGTTAAAGACTGTCATCCCAAAATGCATGACACATACCAATATAGTTGAATGGGGACATTTCAGTAACCGGGAATGGACTTTAATCATTCTACCTAACCAAGTCGCTCATCTGTAAAATGTATGTCACAGACAGCATCCGAAACATGAATTGTTGCCATCCAAAAATGCATCATACATATCAATATGTTTGATGTTGGACATGTCAGTAAAAGAGAATGAATTTTAACCATTCTTCCTAACCGGACACCAATGCCGACGCTAGGGTATCAGATAAGCCCTCACTTCGTGAAGTGAGCTAAATAAATTAGGCAGGGGTTCCCTTAATAATCTAGGTAATACATTTTGCTGAAATTGTTAAAAAAAAGTTTAGCATAGAATACTTTTTTTTCTAAAATTTTAGTTTTTATGCTTGGCTTCAATGACAGCTGAGAGCTCAACTACCCGTTGCAACCCTTATACAACCAGCATTCAAAAAAAAAAAAAAATAAAAAATAAAAAACAAAATCTGGCAGGGATTTCCCTCACAGTCTAGGAAATTAATTGGACAAGGGTTATAATTTAGTTTATACATATTTCTGAATCTTAGAAAATATGCAGCAGAATACCCCTTTATAACCCATTTCAGACCAACATTTCAAGAAAAAATTTGGACAGAGGTTTGCCTTTTAATCTAGGTAATTGAATCATTTGGAAAGAACTGCTTTCGCTGAAGCTGAGTATGATCCCCAAAATGATTGGTCTTTGAGAATTTCAGGAAATTACACAAAATTAAAAAAACATATTTTCTTTATTCTAAGATTTTACTTTGACCGTTCTGAAAGACTATTTTCCAAAGACTATTTGGAAATATGGAATAATTCTTCACATTAACTTTATTACTTCTCTTTTTAACATTTTTTCACTATATCTGATTTTTTAAGTTTAAGACATCCCCCAAAAAGTGTGTTGATGTATGCAATTATCACTTCTTGATTTATAGTAAAAGCTTATACAATAAAAGGATTATTTCTGTATGAACTATTAAACATTTTTGCAACTATTTTTTGTTTTTGAATAATCAAAAGATGGGCTTTTCAACTTTATATCCTGCTTCTAATTTCAAACACGGTAAATGTTTATTTTTCCAAACAGTTTAGTCTGATATGATGTGTGTCTTAGGAATCTTAGAACAACGGTGAATATGTAAGGTCCCATAACTCCGAAAAAAATTGCCAAATCATATAATTGCCATGCTATACAATTTAATACATACGGTGAAAAATGATCATGTAAAATTTCTACCGATTAGCGGTTTCTGAGGAATTGCACCAACAAGATATGACACTGCGTAATGTTGAAATATTAAAAATCCCGTAACTCCTACAAAATTTGACGATGCAATATGATCAAGTACATAAAGTAACTAAAAGTCCTTTAGAATAAGAAAATCTGAGCTGTCGTTTCTGATTCTTTCTTAGAAGTTGTGTCTACAAAAAAGTGTGACATATGGATGGGCGGATGGACAAACTGATGCAGACCATTACTAGGTTCCAAGGTCGCAGTAAAAAAGAATAAGGAAAAGTGAAAAAAGGCCGTTTTAATTTCTATGGAAACTATCTGAGCAACCAAACTGAGTTGATATCTGTGTTAAACAGTAATTATTTTCAGGGATTACTGCAATCACATGATTCATTTGACTTGTAACTTCAATTTGAAGCAAATTATCATACATAAATCTTCCAAAAACATTAAAAAAGTAACAAACCAATCATAGCCTGACAAATTATGTAAGTGTCAAAAATAAATGTAAAAAAATCCTCTCGTTATCTTTGACAGTATATCTGTTTTGTTTATTGATTTTTTATGTTTGGTTAGTGCCTTGCTTGTATCCATTTTTTTGTATATATATGTCGGCTTCACCTCTTGTGAAGTCATAGATTTGTGCCCAGGTTTAAATAAATGTTAATTGTCTTGTCAAGAAACAAAAATCATATAATTAACCATTGTTGACATTATCATTATTTGCGTAAATGGTATTTATGATGTGAAGTTCTTTATTTTGATCATCTTGCTTTAAGAATTTTTGAAATGAAAACATGTAATTCTCGTTGCCATGGCAACCACCCTACCACTAGCAACCAGAATCAAGTCGTTGATATCTCTGACAGAATGTTATATTCGGGGTTGTAATTAAATAAAAAAAAAATCAATAACTTAGTGTACGGGAATTTTTTATTATTTATCTGAAAAAAAAATGCATTCACAAAAAAATTAAAACTTTACACTTTTTTTTGCTACCATAGCAACCATAATAGCACCCAAAGGTATAGTTTGTAATTGTTATGATTATTCATAATGAGCAAGAGAAACTGACGATGTCAAATCCTTAATTTTACTTATTTCAAGAGAAATTTTGAAATCTAAATGTATGAAAAAAGAAACGATAAAGGTAAATAATTGCCGTTTTTTTGTTACCATAGCAACCAACCTAGCCACCAGAGTCAAACTGTTTGTATTTGTTTTGAATAGCAATTATTTTTAAGAGTGCATAAAGGAATCAAATTAAGCATTTAACTTTATTTAAGGAATTTTATAAATGTCAAATCTGCCAAAACAGCACTTCAAAAAACGAAAATTTCCTATTTTTACCACCATTGTAACCACCTTAGCAACAATAGCCCCATCAATTTTTTTTCCGTAAATTCTTTTTTCAGACCTAGTACTTATTGACTGTAATCTTGAAATTACCCAGCATTGTTGCATATGGAGGATACAGGTCCTTAAAATCTGCCAAAAATGAGCTATCCTCAAAATGGCCGAAGACCCCTGTGTGCCTCAACCCTGCACATCTATCAGACCTATTATTTATCAAAAACTTTTAACCTCAATATGACAGTAGAATATTTAATTTTACTTTGCTTGGGTAAAAAAATGCATAAAGACTACATTTAAAGAACCCCATCCGTTTGAATTTTGCTGTTTTTTCAGCTCTAAATCATCATATTTTAGCCTAAAAACCATGGTACCCGTTACCGTGGCAACCAAACCAGCGGGACAAGTTTAGGGGTCATTTTTGTTCATAAGTCATAGACTTATATAAGTGTGCAAAGTTTCAAGGAAATAAGTGACCATGAGTGCCCAAGTAAGGTTGATGATTACAGAGAATTGGTATTAAAGAAACTGCTTTCAGTTCATACCACTATTTACTTTTTATCAATTTTACTCGATATAGTTTAATGTTCATGAAATAGACTATATTTTGTACTTCATCCGTAAACCCTAATCCAGCTGTATGGAGAATATTTTTTTTTGTTTCAAATATTTGACCCTACTTGTGACCACTCATTTTAATCATCTCATCATAAGGGATCCGAAAATATACATCTTTTCTTGATTTTCTAAAAAAAATATTTTTTTGTTCTTCAGTTCTTCAGCGGCAAACCCCAATCCAGCTGTATGGAGAAATATAGTTTCCACAACAAGACCTAGTTGATTATGAAATTTCTCACATCGAGTTAAATAAATTTTGCAAAGCGAGGCTTGCCGAGCTTTTAAACATTCGAAAATTTAATTAACGAGATGCGAGAAATTTCATAATTAACGTGGTTAAGTTGTAGAAACTGTTTCGCTAATGACTGGACGAAAAACACCGAGGATTGTATTCCGAATAAATTTGGCGGGAAATGTCACGTAGCTTGTTCTCCTCTCTAGAGAGGAGAACAAATGTTTTCACACGGTTCAGGAAATGTGAAAACTGGATAAAAATTAGAGAACAATTTTTTGTTTCAAATATTTGACCCTACTTGTGACCACTCATTTTAATCATCCCATCACAAGGAATAAAAATAACCTTTTTTTCTTGATTTTTTCAAAAAAGTTTTTTTTTGTCCATTGGGGTAAATCCTAATTATACAGCTGTATGGAGAACCTTTTTTGGTTCAGATATTTGACCCTACTTGTGACCTCTCGTTTTACTCATCTCATCACAAGGGATTCGATGATATACATCATTTCTTGATTTTTTAAAATAAAGTTTTTTTGTACTTAAGCAGGGTAAAATCTTATATAGCAACTTTTTTGTTTCAGATATGTGATCCCACAAACGAATTTTCATGTAAAAAAATGATATGATTTTCTAGAAAATTATTTTATATACATTTACATTCGCTTATCAATCTAGTTAAGATCATTAATCTGGTTAATAAAAGTTTTAAGAAATGGGTATTTCCATAATGCCCCTGTTATGTGTCCTCGGTCTGTAATAATGGCCTTCGGATGCTGTAATGGCCCTCGGCGTTGCCTCGTGCCATTACAGCCATCCTTAGGCCATTATTACAGACCTCGGACAAATAACAGGGCCATTATGGAAATACCCATTTATTAATACTATAATAATAATCTTGCTGAAGCTCGTTTATTATTATTGTGTAATTAAATTGCTCGAGTTGATAACAAGCGAAATACAAGTCTCATTCATTATGAAAGCAATAATTAGTCTTCTGTCATACTTACCATCAAAACAATGAATGGGGTAATTGCACAGAATGCCACCATCTATGTATATGTTTTCATCCCTAAATATGCTGTGTTTCATTGCTTGAAAAATACCTGAAATAATTGTTTGTAAAATAGAAAAAAAGAAGGGAAACTGGTAATGTGTCAAAGAGACAACAACTCAAAATGGAGTAATAATACATTGTTTTGTTCGTTGCTTTAAAATTAATCTGATATGTGGATGATTTGAAATTTTATATTCGTAGATATCTTATTTTTCATGTGAACAAATGAAAATATATACAGATTGATACATTAGCATTTTATATTGTCCGCGCTTTATCACACTAAGGCTACAATCTTGGCACGAGTTAAATTCTAGGACCAATATGGGCCGTTGGACTCTATAACTTACCTGGCTATGCCACGGGGAGCTTTTGCCATCACTGTGTCTTGGGTCTGTCAGTCGTACACTTTTCATTCAAACATCTTCTTCTCTGAAACCGCTGGGCCAATTGGAACCAAACTTGGTCACAATGGTCCTTATAGGTAGCCTCTTTAAAGGAAATGTCTGGCAAGTCCGTATCATATCCAAGATGGCCGCCAGCGGGGAACACAGTTTTAACATTGGACCCTATGGGAAAGCATTCAAAGATCTTCTCCTCTGAAACCACTGCGGCAATTGGATACAAACGTGGTCACAAAAGTCCTTTGGTGGTCCCCTTTAAAAATGTGTGCGGCAAGTCCGCACGTTTGTTACATAATCAGGAGCAAAAAAGTGTTTTTGTACAAATTGTTACAATTTTTTGCAAAAATACTTTCATAATCTTTACTTATATTTCACATTCTAATAATTTTGTATATTAATGTATACTTAGTATTGTGTCCTTCAGCGGTTAATTTTTGCCTAGAATTCAAATACCTTTCCTTTATACTTTAGTAGTGGTATCTTGTATTCATAGCCTGCATGGACTCTATAACTAACCTGGCTATGCCATGGTGAACTTTTGCGATCACTGTGTCTTGGGTCTGTCAGTCGTACACTATTCATTCAAACATCTTCTTTCTCTGAAACCGCTGGGCCAATTGGAACTTGGCCACAATAGTTCTTAGGTCCTCTTGAAAACATGTGTCCGGCAAGTCAACACGCCATCAAAGATGGCCGCCAGTTGGATCATTGTCGAAAAATATACCTTATATTCCAAGATCTCTGAAACTACTGGGCCAATTGAAACCAAATTTGGTCACAATGCTTCTTGTAGGTAGCCTCTTTAAAGAAAATGCTGGCAAGTCCGTATCATATCAAAGATGTCTGCCAGCGGGGAACACAGTTTTAACATTGGACCCTATGGGAAAGCATTAAAAGATCTTCTCTGAAACCACTGCGGCAATTGGAACCAAATTTGGTGACAATAGTCGTTGGGTTATCCCCTTTAAAATTGTGTGGCCGCCAGCGGGGAAACTTTCCGAAAATTGGGCAATATTACAAAAATCTCCTTTAAAAAAATTCTAGGCCAATTGGAACCAAACTTAGTCACAATTGTCCTTATTCGGCCCCTTTTGAAAATATGTTCGGCAAGTCGACATTATATTCAAGATGGCCGCCAGTGGTATTAACATTGGACCCTATAGGGAAACATATTCAAAGATCTTCTCCTCTGAAAGTACAATGCTAATTTGAATCATACTTGAGCACTATGGTCCTTTCTTGGTCCCCTTCATAAAATGTTCCATCATGTCCGCATAGAATCCAAGATGGCAGTCAGCGGTGAACATTATTTAACCTACGATACACTCATAGATCTCCTCTGAAAATACTAGGCCAATTGGCCCCAAAGTGAGGCACCATGATGCTTAGATGGTCTTCAAGAACGTGACAGTCGGTCTACGCCCCGTCGAAAGAAGCTGCTAATGGGAACATAGATTAATTTTGGATCATATAACATCAATGTCTATCAACAAACTTGAAATTAAGACCCTTAAACGTTTCGATTATTTTGACTTATTGTGTCAGCCAATGGCCAAGGTGAGCGATACAGGCTCTTAAGAGCCTCTTGTTACTAAACCCCAGACGCATCCTAGTACAAAGTTGTGCTGAATCCACTTGCTAAATGGAAAACAATGGTACATCAACGTCTTTCTCCGCTTTTGGTCATAGATGCAGGATCGTCAATAAGCATAATATATCGTTCATCTTCTTCTTAAGTCAAGTTGACAGTAATATTCCAGCCTCTCCTGCTTACGGAGTGTATGTTTCACAGCTGATGCGTTTCGCAAGAGCTAGCACAAATTATACAGACTCTTTCATTAGACATAGTTGTTATCTCCGTGATCACCTTATTCATCAAGGCTTCAAAAAATCCCGTCTCAAACTATCATTAAAAATATTCTTTAATAGATATCAGTCCCTTGTTGTATTGTCACAATTAGTGTATTGTTTTAACTAAATTTATCCTTATGTTTATTATTTGAAGAATTCCAAATACACCGAATGCCCGGGACCGAATGACACATCTTTGTTTTTCGTTTCCCGACTCCATCTTTGTCTCGGGTAAATCAACTCAGTAACACGCAAATGTTGATGTCCAATAACGTTGGAACTTGGTACCTAGTTCAATAACAGTGTTTTTACCAATTGTTCACCGGCTAATCACATGTAATCAAAAAAGTAGATCTACACTTGGTTTATATTTTGAATTGGGCCACGAACTAGGTTATACTCGCCGAGTCCGGCTCAGTACAGTTAAAACACCTGTGTTTCATCCTGTTCCCGAACATCAGAACCAGCCTGAGTTCCAGGCCTCTTTTGGACTACTGGTAGCACCGTTCCTGCTGCAGGCAACACATTTAGAGGACAAAGTTTCTTCCTGTTCCCGGAAAGAAGACAACACAGTCACCAAACTACAGTAACACCGTTCCTGTTCCAGGCGACACAGCTACAACTGGATTAAACAACGTTTTATCATCATGAGTGTTAATCCGACTGATAAATACGAGGACGCCATCCCAACCTAGTGGTCCGGACACTATCAGAGAAAGGACAAAACGTCGTTAAGACATAGAGTATTTGTGGACAATGCTCGACTCCCTGCTTCAGGAAGCTGAAGATCCCCCCCGCAGGACTACGGGATCAAGGAACCTTAGAACAAAATAAAGTTAAAGCAAATAGCAGGTACCAAAGACAACTTAGTACCTTCAAGACCTACCTGAAGACTATCAGGAGCGAGTATAGTAAACGAGACATGGAGGAATGCTCCACAATAGCAGATATCCGCCAACGTGCCATTGACGATGCCATGTGCAATTTACAGGAAGCCGGCAAGGCTCTGACGCCCAAGAAAACATCAAAGGCACCTAGTAGTAACTCATCGTCCCACAACAGTAAGTACAATTCACAAGGTGAGACGTCTACACGTACAGACGCTTCCAGTCTGTTAAAACGAAAGAAGGCAAAGACAGACGCTCAGAAAGCAAGTCGTCTAGCTTTTGCAGAAAAACAGGCCACTCTGCCAAAGCAGGAAGCCATGTAAGAAGAATCTACAGCTCGTCAAAAGGATGAAATAGAAGCAACTACAGCTCGTAAAAAGGCTGAAATGGAAGCAACTACAGCTCGTCAAAAGGGTAAAATTGAAGCAGCTTCAGCTCGTCAAAAGGCTGAAATAGAGGCAACAACAGCTCGTCGAAAGGCTTAGATGGCTGAGATTGAAGCAACAGCAGCTCGGAAGAAAGCCGAGTTAAAGGCCGACCAAACATTGCTTAAGGCAAGAAAAGAAGCTGTCATGGCAGAAACTGAGGCTAAGATCCTGGATGACGATAGTAGTCAAACATGAGTTGATAGTGAAGACCAGCAAAGTCAGTTGCCTATAGAGGAAGGAGACCCGCTACAACGGGTTCAACAAAATGTTGAAGAACACTCCTTCAATTTTGCAATTTAGGAGGCACAAAATATTCCGTCAGTAGTATATGGGGCCTACAGACTACCGGAAGTTACGTCAACTCCAACAGTAGTATATGGGTCCTCCAGACCTCAGGAAGTTACGTCAACTCCAACTGGACTTTGATTTGTGTAATCTTGTGCTTTGTTCCTTCGGTATTCTACTGCCGTTGTCTCCAACAGTAGTATATGGAGCACCAGAGGTAACATCAACCCCAGCTTACGCTGGACCACCTCGTAGATCTCAGTCTGTTACATTTTAGCTGAACAGAGATGCGCCAGCATAAGAGCCATCACGTCAGCACTTATCACTTGACACACGAATACCAAGTCCACCTGCAGTAAACTTGAAGGATGACAGGACTGTGAACCAGGCTTCAGATATAACCAGATTCCTTCTCCATAAGGAAATACTGTTATCTGGTCTTACTAATTTAAACGACCGCGCTGAATCCTACTTTGTGTGGAAAAATAGCTTCAAGTCATTTATTGATGAATCAAAAGTGTCTGACTCACAACAGGTAAACAACAGCTAAACCTCCTAGTAAAATGGCTCGGAGTTGAGTCTTCAAAACAGGCTGAAAGTATAAGGAGGTCATGTGAAACCCCACTGAATGTCTCAGATTGCTGTGGGATCATTAAGATTCTCTATCAGTTTTTAAATATCTTTGAGTATATGGTCTTCTAAACGTTTAGATTTTATCTGCACTGAAGAGACATAAGTTGTCGAAATGCGCATATGCAGAAAGTAAATTCACAGTAACCTCGGTATCTAGTTATTAGATACAAGGTATGGATCCCCTGAAATGGTGGAAGCTTCACTAATGAATAGACTGGGGAACTTTCCAAAATTAACAAACAAGGACAGTGCACGTCTGTATGAGTTGTCCGATTTGTTGTCGGAAATTACCACAATCCAGCGATTTCTCAAAATTCGTTCTGGAAATGAGCAAAATCAAGAATGATCCCGGATTCTGTAATGAACAAGAACAGCAAACAACTCCGATGTCACCCGTGGCCAAATCCCGGGTAGCATCTCACAAGACTGATGTCGACAGATGTCCAAACAAGCCCAGTCAAGACATTGGGGGCACCCTGCCCCAGTGTACAGAGAATGAAGCACCAGACAGGTGCGTCATACACAACACAAGACATTCATTAGACGAATGTAGAGGATTCAAGTCCAAATCAATTGAGAAGCGGAGAGAGATTCTCAAACAAAAGAACCTATGTTTTAGGTGTTGCGACTCTACAACCCACAGAAGCAGAGACTGCAAGGCAAATATTTTCTGCAGAGACTGCGGAAGCGAAAGACACACCACTGCCTTACATGTAGCCAGGCAGGCATCTTCAGTTGGCCCCGCACAACATCATGGCGGAGAGACGGTGCAACAGAACAGCGGGAGGCAAGTAATGCCAACAAAACTGACAGAACAGTAAACTCATCTTGTACAGAGGTCTGTGGAAACAACACATGCAGATCATGTGCCAAGATCATCCCTGTCAGAGTACATCATAGGGACAACCCCGACATAACCATTGAAATGTATGCAGTTCTTGATGACCAAAGTAACAGGTCCCTGGTATTACCAGAGTTTTTCGAATTCTTCAATATTAAAGACAAACCAGAAAATTATACCCTTACCACTTGTTCAGGTCGTATTGCCACCAGTGGCAGAAGGGCCAAAGTTTTATAGTCCAATCCTTACACGGACATGAAGAGTTAGAACTGCCAGTTTTGGTAGAATGTGATTATATTCCAAGCAGCAGAGACGAAATCCCGTCAACAGATTCTGCCAAACTCTTTCCATATATGAAAGGTATAGCTGGAAGAATCCCGCAAACTGAAGATAGCAGGAAGATAATGCTGCTCATAGGAAGAGACCTTCCCGAAGTCCATCATGTCCTAGATCATAGAAAATTACCACCTGGATCACCTTTTGCCAAGAAATCAAGACTAGGCTGGGTCGTCATCGGAGAAATCTGTCTGGACTATCAACATGCAACTCCAGACTTATTTGTGAAGAAAACATTGGTCTTTCCATCTGGCCAACCTACGACACTAAAACCATGTGAAAGTAAAATTTGTGTACGGGAACCAGATCCCGCTTGTTTCAATACTGCAACCAAAACAGTAGACATAGAAGAATATGATATCTTTGCTAAGACAAAAGATGACGACAAACCAGGAATGTCGTATGAAGATAAATTATTTATGAAACAAATGGACAACCAGTTTACAAGAGACTCCACAGGTAGTTGGATATCTCCGTTACCATTTCGGACATCAAGATAACGACTTCCAAACAACAGGCAACAAGCTGTTAAAAGAGCAGAATTCCTCGAAAACAGTCTGAGGAGGAACGCTCTCAAAAGCGAACATTTTATAGAATTTATGTCAAAGATATTAGACAACAACCATGCGGAAGTTGCTCCGCCATTGCAAGAACAAGAAGAATGTTGGTATTTACCGTTGCTTTGAGTATACAATCCCAAGAAATCTGAACAGATCAGGGGTTTGTTCGATTCCTCCGCAAAGTTCGACGGGAGTATCCCTCAACAGTATTTTGATGTCTGGTCCAGACCTATCAAACAGCTTACTGGGAGTCTTGATACGTTCCAGGAGAGAGATGGTTGCTGTTACTGCTGATGTTCAGCCCATGTTTCACTGCTTCGTAGTGAGAGAAGATCACAGAAACTACCTTAGATTCCTGTGGTATAAAGACAATGATATTAACAAAGAATTGAAAGAGTACCGAATGAGAGTCCATGTCTTCGGCAACAGTCCGTCCAAAACAGTGGCAACGTTGGGGCTACGTGAGACAGAACAGGCCGCAGAGCCAGAATACGGCCAAGATGTTACAAACTTTGTGACTAAAGACTTTTATGTTGATGATGGATTAACTTCGTTCCCAGCAGCAGAAGAGGTCATCAAAGTCGTCAAAGACACTCAAGCAGCATTGAAGAAGTACGGAAATCTCCGTTTACACAAGTTTGCATCCACAGTGCTGAAGTTATGTCTGCATTTCCAACAAGTGATTTAGCTACAAACTTGAAAGATTTAGACCTTGAAGCCAACAATAAACCATTTCAATGTAGCCTTGGATTAATATGGGATGTCAGCACAGACATGTTCCTATTCCAGCTATCGCTGGACACGAAGCCTATAAAAGACGAGGTGTATTATCTACGATAAACAGCATATGTGATCCACTTGGATTCTTAGCACCAGTGATCATCCAAGGGAAGCTGATTCTTCGAAAGCTGACATCAACAACAGTTGATTGGGACGAACCAGTCCCGGATGATATTGCTTCAGAGTGGGAAGCTTGGCGAGAAAAACTGCAAGACCTAGAAACATTACGTATACCACGTACTTATGTGCCTTACCTCAGCCAAGCAGTAACCAAAGAACTTCATGTTTACTCAGATGCGTCAGAAAAAGCAGTAGCTGCAGTAGTTTTTCTTCGCACAATAGATGAAGATGGTAATCCCAAAATCGGTTTTGTATTGGGAAAGGCTAGAGTTGCTCCAACAAATGTACACACAATTCCTCGTTTGGAACTTTGTGCTGCAGTATTGGCAGTAGAAATTGCACAGTGTGCATTACAACAGCTAGACCTGTCCATCGATTGTGTCAAATACTATACAGATAGCAAGGTCGTACTTGGTTACATCTCCAACGACACCAGACGATTTCATATTTATGTTGGGAATAGAGTAGAAAGAATACGAAAGTTTAGCAGTCCAGTACAATGGAATTATGTGAACACAAGTGAAAACCCTGCTGATGCAGCCACAAGATCACTGCCAGCTAGTAACATTCATGATAGTGAGTGGTTATTAGGACCTTAACGCCTTCTCACTTGAGAAACCCGTCAGAACTCTGGGGTCGTATACCAGCTTGTAGACCCCGACAATAATGTGGGATTCGTCCTCATGTTCCTCCAGAGATTTCTGTTGCAAAAACACTCGAAATGGTAGATAATCCTTACATAGGGACTGAAAGAATCCAGCACTTTTCAGACTGGAGTACCCTTATACGTGGAATTGCATTCCTGAAACATTTTTCCTATGTACGTCTGAATGAGAGTTCAAAGCTTGAAACTGACAACACTTCACTTCAAGAAGCAGAAGACCTTAATATCTCATCACTACAACGTGAAGTTTATGAAGATATAGACCGTATAAGTTACGATATATATAATGGCGAAAGACGTTCTATTCTATTCTCAAAACACGCGATTTCTTTATTCAAGTATGTACATGTAGTAGTATATTTTATCATGTAAATACAATGGTTTAAGTTTCATTTATTTCAGTATTTTATATTTATTTCTTTTCTTTTATATAGTTAATTACTACAAAACAGATCAATTTGTATATTGTATTAACATTGCTGCTATTTTATATTTATTACTTTTATATGTTGTAAATTGTAGGGAAAGGGCTTATAATAATGTTGTAATAACTTGTGCCCGATCCCTATGCTTTTGAGCAATAACATAAGTTTAATTCAAGAAAGAAGTTCAACTGTCAATCTCAATCCGCCTTGGGATGAAAAAGGACAAACTCCTCCAGATACTTCTCCGGATATTTCTGTTACAAGAATATTCATAACTACAAATAATTCCTTCGTAGGAAGAGGAAGATTCCAGTTCATCTCAACTTGGATAGTACTGTATTCTGTTTTACCGTATTTATCTTTTATCCGTGAATTCAAGATCAGTTAACGATCACCGAGATAATTCTTCTGGTGGAAAATTGTCAATAAAATGTATGTAAGTATATTCAGGGAACATTGTGATAATATAATACATTTCTGTTGTTTATTTAAAAAGAATAGTGATATCAAGTAGATATCAGACGGGGAGTGTATTGTCACAATTAGTGTACTGTTTCAACTAAATTTATCCTTATGTTTATTATTTGAAGAATTCCAATTACACCGAATGCCCGGGACCGAATGACACATCTTTGTTTTTCGTTTCCCGACTCCATCTTTGTCTCGGGTAAATCAAGTCAGTAACACGCAAATGTTGATGTTCAATAACTTTGGAACTTGGAACCTAGTTCAATAACAGTGTTTTTACCAATTGTTCACCGGCTAATTAAAATAGTAGATCCACACATGGTTTATATTTTGAATTGGGCCCAAGAACTAGGTTACACTCGCCGAGTCCGGCTCAGTACACTTGTGAATAAAATTGAAGTTTCGGTCCGAACTCTGCATGATTCAAGATTCTTTCCTTATTTAATACTGGGATGAACATTTCTTTTAACTGTCTACGACCTTTCAATGGCAATTTTTGTTGAGTTGCTACCCCATACCACCTTGGCTGGCCATAAAACCGGGTTAAACCCACCTTTTTTAAATGCCCGTACCTACTTAGTCATGACCATTACGGTCACAATTTTGCTGTTGGTTTCTACCTGATTTGTCTTTTTGTCTCACGGACTTGACCACTCTGTTCTTTAATTTTGCTGTTGACTTGGGTAGATGCTATTCATTGGCCGACAAAGAAACCAAAAAGACAATACAACATATAACGATCAAAGATAATATTGCGTTTATTGTAAGAAAACTTTGCAAATAAAATTTGGAGATGTGGGCGTTATATTCAGATTAAACGCAAAATTATCACTTTTAATCAGAAAGACAAAAACACAGGCCATCGTATTTTTTTATTTATATTATTCTATACATAATTATCTTTGTATGAAGTGGACAGTAAACAGTACCAATCATCCTCTATTATTTGAAGTTAAACTTGCTGTTTGGTTTTCGATAAGATAAGGAAGCCATATTTTACATATATTGTGTATGCATTTAAAAAAATATATTAAGATACAAAGAATATGTAATCCGATAATGTGCTGCTGTGTTTCTGTCTTGTGGAAAGCTTTAATATTGATTATTACCTGGAATTGATAAAGACATGCGTACTGCAATTCTGATTGGCATATCCGGTGTAGTTTTTACATGGCAATACTCTTCTGACATCGTGTTCACATTTGTAACCACCACACATAACTCATTTCCATATCTCTTGTAGACCTGTAATTATGTTTTCAATACACATTTTGCCAAAAAAGCTAAAATCAGCGACTTATGACATGAATATAGCTGTAGATGATACCAACTTATTCTCCAATATAGAGGTCAATTTATAATGTAACCTTTAAGGAGTTACTTAATGTCTCTCTGATTTGTTTTTCAAATTAAACACAGTTTATAAAATCCAAATGCATTATTTATTTATTTATTTTTTCGAAAACAAATTTATCTTTGCATAAATGGTTTAGTAAAACATTACTGAACAGAACGTGTACTCTTTCTGCTTTATTGGAGTGGAATTCAAAGTAAAAGGTCTATGTATGTGTGTTCTCCATGTTGAACAGAAATAAACTGACAACACTATTCAACATGTTTCTCTTACATTAAGCAAATTCACATCCAACAATGTACAGAAACCAGGACTTCTAATTGTGACCCTTCTGAAATTATCGAGAAAATATAAATAGATTGTTTTTTTTTTTTTTTTTTTTTTTTTTTTTTTTGTGGTTTTTGTCAAGAGTAAGTCAAAACAATGCTTCATACTTTTTTGGGTCCTTTGCAAACTATATGATTCGACCAAGCCATAAACATTACCTCTGCAAATGTGATATCAGGATTGTTGGTTTTTGCTTCGTAGACGGTTCCCAAGTAATTCAGGAATTTGTGTCCTGGATTCCAACCATAACCGGAAACTAAATTTGGTAACAAACTGAAGCATCCGCACATGGCATCTGGAAAAAATATATAGAGATAAACCTAGGATAGTGTGAAATGTTCACAATTAAAGCGTATGAAGATAAACATAACGTACAAATTTGTAGTTGTTAACGGTTTACAATTAAAGCCCTTAGTGTTTGTTTCCTGTAATGGTGGAATTTACAGCTATTTTATTGAGAATTGCTATTAGTATTGTGTGAATTAGAGGACAATAATCATTGTCCTTTTTTGAAATGTTTTAATAGAGTGCCTTACAATAGGGGAGATCACTCACTTATATTTAGAAAGGAACTACGAGGTGTTTACATGCTATTATAACCATAACTACAAACACTTTTAAAAAATTCTTTTTGCTTATGAATTTACTTATGAATAGACATTTACATAAGACAAAAATTTCTTTCACATTTGTCTACCCTTTTGTCAAATATTTTGATTTTTATATGGAACTGTACATAAGAGATTTCGATGAATGTATATTTTTGACAGTGCACAATCCTAGCATGATGAACTAATTAATTCTAATGCAAATCTTAGTCCCTGTGACATTTTTGCTTTATTTCTCCTGCAACTGCAAGAAAATGTTACCTCGTACTTTAAATTTCTGGAAACAGTACAAATATGACAGACATGGTTCAATAATAGTAGTAATGCGTATGGGAAGCATTGCAAACAGATATATTTACTATGGAACGTTTCTACTTCGAGCTCTTTCCTGTTTCTTTTTCGTCGGCATCTTTATATGTTTATAAACAAATTTGCATATTTCTGTAAATATTGTTTTGCATATAATGTTGTTTTGTGTTTCTCTTGTGTCATTTTTTTTTATATTTTCGGGATGGACGGTAGTTGAAAAGATATATTACAAATTTTCCAATTGCTAACAATGTTCCATAAATAACGCTAAACATTTAACAAATGTTAACATTGTACCCTTTACAAGATTTTCCACGTTGACACTGATCATTTTTTCTACATCATATGAGTTATAACCGATACTGTATAAAGACGCTGCTATAGCCCCCATACTTGCACCACCGAATCGACGAATCTGTGTCATTATTCCATGTTCCTCCAATGCCTGCAATTAAAATCGAAGTAAGATTTCATAATATCATTCAAACAATTGTCAGCCGTAAACAAAGGTTTTAAAACTACATGTTATGTTTAGGCAGTAACCATTCAATTTGTAAGAAGGAGGCTATTTATAAATAACGGCTGTAATTTTTCAATGAAACAATAAAAACAATTTGTCTAGAGAAGGAAGTTAAAATTTTGAATAAGACAAAATCTGTTGCACAATATCAAGGCAATAAATACATTTTTCTAGTTGCAAAAAAAAAAATAATAATAAAATAAATAAATAAATAAACAAGGGTTTTATCAGGTTATCTCTTTTTTCTACTTATATACTTTTTTGTTCAAAGTAACGTCACCAAATATAAAATTAGTACTTTCTGTTGATCTGTTTGTTTACTTACCCTACCTACACCACAATAACACACCCCTTTCACTCCTCCCCCTTTAAATACGAGATTCTCGAAAGGATAGACAAATTGTGTCGAGTCAATATGGTTTTCTTGATCATCTTCTAAATCAATAAGATGCAAGTTTTCATCACCTAATAAAATATTGAATAGCTTCTAAAAACTAAATAACAAGTCTCCAGATCCTGTAGCACTTATCTGGGTCCTATTCTGCATAGTTTTCCCCAGTGGCAGCTATCTTTGATAATATATGAACATAAAAATCACGAACTTCAAAAAATTAATTCTCAATGAGTTTTAAAGAAAAAATTAATTAAATTGTTTGAAGCAGACAACACAAGGACTGTTGCAGGGATGTTTGGTTCCAATTAGCTCATTTGTTTTAGAACAAAAGATCTTTGAATACATTTCCCACAGTGCTATGTTTAACTGTGACCTCCCCTGGCGGCCATCGTTAATGAGGTAAAAATCATAAACTTTTAAAAGTATCAACCAAGGACTATTGTTTTGAAGTTTGGTTCCATATTGGCTTAATGGCTTCAGAGGAGAAGATCTTTGAATGTATTTCCAAAAGGGTCTCTATCTTGAACTCCCTTCTACTTCGGAGCAGGGGTATAATAATGAAATTTTCTGTGAAACGTACATTTAGACTATAGAACAATTAAAAGAGGATTACTTTTGAGAGTGTACAGTCCCCGATAACCTGGGAAAACCAAAAAAATATAAATAAATACATGTTTGAATATATAGATTAACCAGGTATAAACCGGCTTGTATTACCATAGATTTATAATACATAGATGAACAACGCAGGGTACTTCAAAGGTTCTATGTGTGTTGCCGAAAATATCTCAAGTATTTTCTTATTGATCCTAATTTGGAAATCCTTCAATGTGGTCACTGCAGTTTTAGCAAGAGAGATTGTGTTGTGTGAAATCGGAGATACTTGGATGATAGATTTATAACACGTATTATAAATCTTTGCTTGAATGAACTTTTCAATTGTAATATTTCAGATTCGACAATTTTGCATATTTGTAATCGGGTGCTAAAATAAGAAGTTTGAGGGATGACAACTTTACAACTTAAATTGCCTTGAAATAAAACAGCACGTGATATACATATATATAAAAGAAAAAATAAGACTGCTGTCGTACACAAATACATGTAATATCGCATGCCCAAGCGAAAAACAATAGATCTTCAAAAACATACATGTAAAAACACGGGAAAACTTGATACAAATGGTTAATATTTACTATATTTTTTGACGAAATCAGAGACATATGTCTCTGACAAAGGTTATTCACGATTGACATTGTTCTTAGTTTCAACTTGGAAATCGTTTGTACTCGTTTGCATTATAGTCTTGATTTCAAAATTTGGTCTTTTAAATAATAATCGAAGAAAAGAAGACATTTTGGAAATAAAAGCAAAACTTTTTTGGGTAGAAAAAAATAAATCCATTTTGAAAACAACAAAATATAACCATTGAAAATGGAGAACTTCTGCATTACCTTATGTGCAAATGCATTAAATCATAAATACTGCGGGAGACATATATGTCTCTGATTTTTTGTATATTTACGTATTTTTATTAAAAAGTTTACTACACAACAGACGAGTTCACCGCGAAAATCATCATTTGTTGACAACGTTTTATTCCTTATAACCAAATTCGACCAACTTCGACCCCTATGACACGCATATCATCATGTGCTACAATTTAAGGGCTATATGACTATAATCAGCTTATTTTCCGGACGGGACCGGAAAGCATTGTATTCTTACTTCAAAAACTTATTTTAAAAATTTATAACGCTTTCTGTGATGTCATTTCTACAATTGTTGGCCGATTTTGATGATTTTTCCACTCTTTTTATCAGGATTTCAGCGAGAATATATCGAAGTAGCCATACGCAGTTAATATGTAAACATGTAACTGCAAGTCGATCACCAATCGAGCAGTGTTGTTTGATAAGGAAATTTAATCAAGTGATGAATCTTGTCAGCACACACAAAGGGGACAAAGACGACAAAAACAGTAGTTGGCCCCTTTTATCTTACAAAGGATGACCGTGGGTGGCTAGAGGCGTTGTATATCTATGTATACTAAATCTATGGTATTACCTTGTATACTCGTTTTCTAACCAAGAGACCTGAGAGTGTTACGGCACATATTGTCGCCCCTGCACATATTGTCACCTTGCGACAATACATGTATGTGCTGGACATTAAAGGCACATATTGTCGCCGGCGACAATATGTGCCGGTATTGTCAATGCCATACAAACGTCACTGAAGCCGACAATATGTGCCGAATATACCGGCACATATTGTCGCAACTTAAAACTATACATTATGAAATATGTAAGTATTTGTACCTTTTGAATTTGAAATTCTCGAAAGCATACATTCTGTCTGCAATGCACTGACTGGAATGATTTTTAGGAGGGAAGTATTAAGTCTCCAAATGAAGTTTGTGGGAATTTTTTGTTATGTCACAACAGACGTAGTCTACATCTCTCTGATTATTATTCTTCTTTTTGTTTTCTTAATTTTTTCTTCTTCCAATAAATTTTGTCCGAGCGATTATTTTTAAATGGCTGGATGGAATCATTTGAAACTTTGCAAAAAGTTTGACTACCATCTGAAGTTAAATGCTGTGAGTTAAGATATTCAAAAATGGCCGCCATTTCCAAGATGGCCGCCAATTTACGTTGCAAAATTGGGGATTCTATATCTCATGAACTACTGAGAGGAATTAGTTCATATTTTGTATAAATGTTCAGTAAGATGAAAGGAAGGAATCTATGCGACAAAAAAATTCAAAATGGCCGCCGTTTCCAAGATGTAGAAAGTCGTTTTCAAGTAAATATGTTGTGTCATTTTCGAATATGACTTAAGATTGTGGCTACATGAAATAAAGGACATTTTGTTTTTGAGCCGGACTTTATCACGGCCTGTATCTAGTGAGCCAGTTAGGGGGGCTTGATGTGTTAGGCCGTGATAAAGTCCTTATCAAAAACAAACTTTTCTATATTTCTTTAATCGGTAGTTTACAAATTGATAAATAGAACTATATAATAAACTGAAATTAACTGAAATTTCTGGTTTAGCACGGTAAATACATTATCACAATAATAAATATGCATTATTCATCAGTTCAACATACATGTATGATGCGTATGAACATGACGGCATAGCTGCGCGCAGTAGTTAATCATGGAAAAAAAACGTATGTTTCAAAAAACACGTTTTTCAAAAAAACGTGTTTTTGAAAACCGCAGATTTTTTCCCATATTAACTACTACTGACGGGACTATAGAACAAACATGTAAGATTTGTTATTCACTACGGTTGCGACGGGTAAAACGGTCTAGATTTCACTCACATTTTTACGATGTTTACGGATTAAACATCTCATAAGTAAAACAAAAATCTTATAGGTTTTACTCTTTTTCCAACGCTCAATACTCTGTTTTAACCTGTTTAAGGCACGATTTCTAAACAAAAAAATAGTTCAGAGTGTAATAGGAGTAAAAAACAAACTAGGACTCGGTGCACAACTAAACAAATACTTCTTGTAATTCCCTGCACACCCACACTCTAGGAGGACGTACGATTCTTTCTTTTACTTTAGTAAAATACTTTTGAGTCCTTTGTATTTCTAGTAAGTCTGCCAGTTCTTCTTTGGACACCCGCGCTCTAACGAATATACCGCTAAGAGGATAATACAAATGTACGATCTTCTCTTCCTCTTGAATATCAAGTATTTTGTAAACTCCGCTTGGCAGCCTCATTGATTTATAAATATTCATCTTTCTTACATTGTGTAAATCATACATTGAAGTATTTCGTAAGTTTTGTTTTGTTCACTATTCATCTTTTTTTTTTACTGATTTTTATTGTATAAATCACACTATAAATTTTAGGTTTTACTCACTATAACGGTTGAGACTCACTCCTACCTAAAACAACATTATGGTTTTTTTTTATCTAATAAATCTTTAGTTATAAAAAATGACAACGATTCCTAGATATTTCCCGGAAAAGTCTAATACGAACAATTTAAGAATAATTCAAGGAGCAAAAAAAATGCCGAGTGATTTTTTCCGTTTACTCATTGTTGGGCCAAGTGGATCTGGAAAAACAAATTTGCTAATGCACCTTTTATTTAAACCCTTATTGTATTACGACAAAATTATTCTTTACGCAAAAAAATTGGAGCAGCATTATTACAAGGAACTAATTCGAAGATTCGAGGAAATAGCGGAAAAACGAGTGTCTCTGGAAGACTTGGTGCAACTATCTAATGATAAAGTTGAAGACATCGACGAACTATCATATTCTGATGATAAACAAAAAATTGTAATTTTTGACGAATATATTTGTTCACAACAAGATCAATCTTCTATTGTAAAATACTTTATAGGTGGAAGGCACATGAAAATGAGCGTAATTTATTTGAGTCAGTCCTATTTTCGAATACCCTTAGAATGTCGTCTAAATTGTAATTTCTACGTAGTGTATAATTTTCCGAGTAAAAAGAAGAGATAACTTATATCTTCAGAACTTCAGGTCTCAAAAAATACGCTTGTTGAAATAACTAAAAATAAATATTCTTTTCTGTATCTTAACTTACCAGACAAGAAAATGTTTCATTGTTTTGATCGGGAAATAGAAATACGTTTTCTTAACTTATTAAAATCTATTTTACAAAAGACGTTTTCTTAACTTATTATAATCTATTTTACAAATTACTTTTAATGACAAAAAAAATATTTCATATACAAAATTACGTTTTCTTAACTTGTTAAAATCTATTTAATCTCCTTTTTGTACCCCTAATAGGTAATCGATACGCCGCAGTGAAATTTCGCAATGTACGATGTCAACCTGTAAAAATAAAAAAAAATAATAATAATGGATAGTTACAATACGAATAGTGATATTATAAATCAGGATATAAAACAGCAGCCGGGAAGAATACTCTAGACTAATCACGCCATGCGCAGGTTATTCAGACCATGCTGGACTAAACTTTTCTCGGAGTTAACTTGTGGAGGAATTTGTGCGTGTTCTTTCAGGGATTTAATAAAGATTTATTATTTTTCTGCTTTGTCGATTGTTGTATGACAAATTTACCGTATACGTTATGGATTTATTAGACATTGTATATACGTCATGGATTTATGTGGACTGTCTACCATATGATAGACATAGCACATAAACCTCATACGTCATGGATTTATGTGGACTGTCTACCATATGATAGGCATAGCACATAAACCTCTGACGTCATGGATTTATGTGGACTGTCTATCATATGGTAGACAGAGCACATAAACCTCTAACGTATACATATTGTATATACGTCATGGATTTATGTGGACTGTCTACCATATGATAGACATAGCACATAAACCTCTAACGTCACGGATTTATGTGGACTGTCTACCATATGATAGACATAGCACATAAACCTCTAACGTCATGGATTTATGTGGACTGTGGTAGACGGCAGCTTCGTATAGGAACAGATTTATTCTTATCCAAGAAAATTCTTCCCTTGTATTCGTTTTTATTTGCACGTCTCTCAAAGTTCGTGAGGTGAAGAATACTAAAATGATCAATACCTTGTTCTTTAGAGTCCTCTTTAGATGTACCTTCTTCATGGAAAAATCCCTTATATTCTTTACTTCCTCACCTTTCATCATCTTTTGAAAGTCTTCTCGAGTTAACTTAGTTTTATTTAGTCCTTTACCCTTTGTCTTAACACTAATTACATTATCTGTATCTATCGTTATAGTCATGTATAACTTTGGTGCAATATAAACTGCTTTAATTATCTTAGCGTCTTTCTTGTAGTCGTTAGCCAAGTCACCAAGTTATTACCGTTGTAATTAGGTATTAGTTTTGCTTGTTCACCGGGCACGTGAAGACTATCAGTGTCAGTTTAGTAGAAGTCTAACTTTATTTTGTTCTCTGGATTCAACCTCGTCATATGATCGTACATGATCTTGTGGCTATAAGCCAGAACAAAAGCACCAAAATGTGATGGTTTACTAATCTTATCAACCGAGTCAATCTCGGATCTTAAGTAACCTGATACATACCAAGTATTTTCAATTAGTTCCAGGCCCGTAACCACATACTTATGATGAAACTTCTAGTATTCATTGTTGTCTCTTATTATTTGGGTGTGGTTAAATATTGGTCTTTGGATCATTTTTTCATAGAGATAATTCATCAATAGTTTTGCTAATGTATACTGAACACTTCCTTTTTGACTAGTTTTCTTGAGCTGAAAGAATTTCTGTATATAATCATAAAACACCTTACTAGTTTCTTCCCAGTAATATCCCTCGATAATATTAACATCATAACCATATTTAATCATTTGTTCTATATCAACTGAAGTATACCAACCCTCCGAGTCTTCTAAGTCCCATTTAGTTGCTCCTTTTTCGTCCTTTCTTGCTACTACTGGATGAAGCAGTTTCTTGTTTGTAACATACTTGACTTTATATATCCCCATTTTACCCTTCATCTCTGAAGTGGTATATTTTCTTTGTCCCACCGGATATTCGTGTAACATACTGGTTGGATAAAGGGACACGACGTCCACATTTAACAAGAAATCAGTTACATCATCATAGTTTATTTTTTCTTTTAGTACCCCCTCATACTGATCAGATACAAACTCAGTCTTGCTCTTATAACACCGTCCACCATAAATACTCTTTCTGATATTTTTCTCCATCTCTGTTAAATCAGATATGTCAACCACAACTCCTTTAGGTATATAATCTTTCCAGATGTCGAATCCTAGAGAACTAGTCGAAATAAAATTAGTGATGTCTCTGCTGAAATCTTCGTAACACTGGGTGTTTAACGTGTTAAACAATTCTCGTAGACCAAGTACGTCAGACTGAAGATAAACAAGACACTCATTTCTCATACTATCAGACATATCTTCCCAGTGTTTTGATTGACTGTGATCAAATTCTCATTTTGTACTTTGCAACCAAAATCAGACAATGCTTGACTCAAAGAACTACCTATGTGTTTCATCAGATCGAAACATCGTATTCTATCTTTTTGAAACCCGATTATGCTTCCGTTATTCATGATTATTTTTTCCGGAGCTAATCCCAGTTTATTCATACTCTTAACCAAGAAGTAGTGATCAAAGTTACTCCCGTTATAAGCGTTAACAATAAAATCATCAGTGCCTACGGCAGTTTTGCTCAACAAATATCGTACAAAATTGTCGACGCAATCATCACCTGCATAGTAACAAAAATCACTATCTTTTTCTACGAAATCAAGAATGTAAGGTGTATGAACCTTGTGTCCGTCGACAATTTTTGTGTAAGATTCTATATCATAGTGAATTATGTTGGGGTTTAACTCTTTACTCTTTGTTGTTCTTTGGATCAAACATCTACCATTTTTCTTTATTACTACATAATAATAACCAGCCGTGTTATTGTTACACTTGTGTTTTTTCTTATATCGAGTACCACAACGGGAACAAACAACCGAGCAAGTATGCTTTTCGCCGAAATAAATAGAACAACAAGACGAAAACTTCTTCTTTTCTTGTTCGATAATAAGACTGTAATGTCCCTTAGCTAGTTCTATAGTAGTGAGATACTCTTTACCGTAATGCTCTTTTGTCTCTTCACAGAATAAACCGACAGGTGACTGATACCTTTTTATTATATCCCACGCTACTGGCACCGGCACGGGTGTTTTAGGAGCCAACCCATATACTCTTCGTATCTAATCACAGACAGTGATTGTAGGATTAAAATCTTGTTTGAGTTGTTTTAAACATCGAAAGAAACAGTTATTATTAGTTGATAATAGGTGTTTCCTTTTTACCCCATCTGTTATTGTTTCCGAATATTCCCTATTTCAACATCCACCACTGAGTGGTTTTACCACTTTTATTCTAATTCCTATGATTTCGTATATATAATCCTCATTCGGAGGTAAAGAAAGGTCTACGTATTGTTGATTAAGTAATACAAAGTCATTAAACTCTCTTATAAGAAGCGAGTTCATATCTTTAGTTGTATTGTATTCGTAACTTGGTGTTTTACCAGCATAGAAGCATAGATAAAACGTACTTGTACATCAGCGCTATCATTAAACCAGTCTAAAACAACGTGATCCAGTCTTTCTTTTATTAACTCTGATATCACCTCTACCTCAACGCTGGTTAATTCTTCTTGAGGACGACTAATAGTATACGTTCTAATTCCGTTTTTTTTTCGTTGTAATTCATTTTGAATGACTTTTTATTCTATAAATCATTCACTTTTAAATGATTTTTTATTCTTTAAATAAAATGATTTTTTTATTAGGTAACTTTTTATTCTACAACTCTCTTACGATGAGCCGCAGAGTTAATATGATATTTTTTGGCAGAAATACAAAGGAGTTTATTACACACCTCACAATAAAATTTGTGGGAAACGTAATATTTTTTTGATGTTCATTGTGGGCTTGTTTTTTTCAGCATCTGTCTCATATAGTTTTCTTCTTCCCATTTTTATAGTATGATTTTTATCTACAATAGGCGATTAATTCTTGCTTTTATACCGACCAATTTTTGATGCGGTATTTTCGGAATATTTTTTTATTTCTTTAATCAATGCACCTGGTTTTGTCGAAGGCACATATTCACTTGGTTTTGTCGGTGTTACTGCCGTAGGCACATGTTCACTGCCGTAGGCACTTGGTTTTGCGGTTGGTACTATTTTATCTGCTACATACTCTCCCACCTTTTCACCAAGTTTTTTACTCCCAGTATCTAACGCTGCAACAGCAGATTTCTTTATCGTCTCTTTTGCCAGTTGCTTTGCAGCGGCACTAAATATACTGTCGAATAATCCACCACCTATTTGTTCTGCCGTAGGCACTCTCGTTACCGGGTCAACAAAAATGTATGTTCCTAACTCCTTACTATATACTTTTCTCATTTTTTTCTTACCGTTTATATTTCTCTCAGAATAAAAGTAAAACTGGTGTCAACACCATTCAGGTCTATATTTCTGCCGTCTGCGTCACCAAGCACGAATCGAGTCAATCCTTGTTTTGTTTACTCTCGAATATCCTATATGATATGGTGTTCTCTCGAACGGGTAACTACGAGTTAGATTTGCAGTACTAAAGACGTAGATTACGTCACCAGACTTAGCGTCTACAACGGAACTAGTGATCAAATCAGAATGAACATAAATACTATCTATCCCGTTAGTGATGTTAGGCAATTTATTACCGTATTCCGTCTCCTTTACTATTTTTTGTCGAACCCGATTAACTCGGCAAAGTTCCCATCTCTCAAGTCTAGTACCGCACCTCCCTTTAGTGTAATTAACACCTTAAAGCTCGTCAGATCAAAGTCTAGTTTTATTACACTGTCTTCGACTTTATCGTTTATTGATAAAAATTCTGCTATATAAGTGGACATCTCCCCGTAGCTGTAGTTACCATCAGCAAATGTCAATTCCTTGAATATTTTCCCAGGGTCAAAGACACTCTTAGAATCAAGACTATATTTTATTTTCTTGTTACCATAGAACTCAGAAACATTATACCAACTGTAAGTCGTACTATTTATCTGGGACAAACCAAAAACATACTGCTTATTCTTATCTAGTACCAAGGGTTCTTCGAACTGGGTCACAAAATCAGAAGGGGTTCCGACGCCGGCATAACTAGAAAGTGTTATCTTTTGTTCCATTTTTTATTACTCGAAATATTTTCTATAAATTCCTTCATGCTGTTCTTCCGTTATATCTTCTTGTTCCAGGAGAGTGTCTAGAATATTTATACCCTCGTTTATTATCTCGTCGTTGTTGTTACCAGCCTCGATACCAGCAATAAGAAGCTCTAACCGATCTACTAGACTTATAGAGTCACGACATCTACATAAAATATTCTTGTATTTGCCACTCGACTTTACTAGAGGATGAGACGAAAGAGTGACAAGATTTCTAAACGTACGCTTCGCAGAATTAGAATACTTTTGTTTAGGATTGTATCTCTTTGTCCTTTTTTGTCTAGTCCGTACAATTTATTATATTCAAGAAGCTGTTCTAAATCTAACAGTAAATCAGAAAAGGAAGCGTTAGCGTCTATTTTTTATGACCCCAGTGAAAATCCTTTACCAGTTTTCCCCTGCAATGTCTGGTAATACTTTTTATTTTTGTCCATGAGATCTTTTACTTCTTGTGGAAATTCCGCTCCGACTTTCAATTTTCCCAGTGTTATGTTCATACCCTTTGCCTTCTTAATCTTGTCTTCGTTACTCAGGCCAGTGTTATCTAGTTGCTCAGCATCATACTGAATATATATATTTACACCACCTTTTTCTTTTTCAGTTAACTGCCCAACTTGTTTCGGTACTACTGATGGTCCTTATATTGCAGGTGGTTCCTCCAGTCCTTGTATTGCCTGTACTTCCTCCGGTACCGGAGTATACATAATATTAGGAACAGGCTGATCCATAATATTAGTTACGGGAATTAGTTGACCGAATGCCGTAGGTGCCTGTATTACAGGTGGTGGTGTTTTTATTGCTTTTGTTTCTGGTTCCTCGAGTTTATCCGACTGAACACTTTTTCTTATTCTTTCTTCTTCCTTCTTCTTGGTGAAATTCTGTACCGCTTTCTCTGCTTTTGACTTCTTTTGAGCTAGATCCTTTAGTTCGTCCAACATTTTTTCTTCCTTTTATAAAAGATAAGTAATAAAAATGGGTATATTTAATGAAATATCGCAGACGGTGTCAGGAGGTCCGGTAGGACAAACGGAGACTAATTTTGATGTAGTGTTAAGTAAGTATGCGAGCAAGGCTCAGTTAGATAGAGTGAGTAAAGATTGTTTCCGTAAAGGACAAGACTTAGATATGGGTGGGCACAAAATCATAGGTCTTTCACCCGGTTCCGGCAACGACCACGTAGCAACAATAAAGCAAATAAGCGATACTTTCTTTCCAGTAGTAGCGCGTAAAGACCTGGACATGAATAACAAGTATATTAGGGGACTCGAGACCGACTTAGATGACCCAACCTGTGCGGTAAATAATAAGTCGCTGCAGCAGAAAATAGACACACAGAAACGGAACTTTGCAGCGGGGTTTGCTAGTGAGGCTTTTGTTGCTGCAAGTGAACGAGAACTAAGAAAAGACTTGCACAGACAGTTTCTAAGACCAATTCACCTATCACAACTTGAGAAAAAAATAAGTACTGTTTATACTAAGACTGAGGTAGACGCCAAGCTAG